>CAODLS014007620.1:0-10136 GCA_948243855.1 Flueggea neowawraea
CATTTTAACAGTGATTTAGAACGTCTGCTCAAAGCTTTCCCCGAGGGGAAGAAATTAGATAAAAACCCTCAAACCATATCTGACTGGAACAAAGGCAAAATTCCCCTCCTTTTTGCTCATCCCGCCTCTTGTGGACATGGTTTGAACCTCCAATACGGTGGCAATATTCTCGTGTTCTTCTCTCTTTGGTGGGATTTGGAACAGCACCTTCAGATGATTGAGAGGATCGGTCCTATCCGCCAACGCCAAGCGGGATTTAATAAGGCTGTGTTTGTTCACTATTTGGTTGCCCAAAACACCATTGACGAACTCGTCTTAAAACGACTGCAAACCAAAGCCAGTGTTCAAGAGTTGTTATTAACCGCTATGAAAGGAAACTAATATGTCTGACTACAACAACACAATGCGTAATCTCAATCTCTCAGACAAAGAGTTGAGGGAACTAGAAAGAAGGAAGGTAAGGTCCTCTGTTACCTCGAGCCCTTTAGGAAGTCCCGTGCTATAAAGAAGTCAAGGGATTGGCTAATGGTAAGAGTGAAATAGCCACTTAACTATAATGATTCCTCCTAAAGTTGTGAACCCTATGCGGCCTAATTTTTCTTTGAAATACCAATCGGTAGTTGACTTGCTGATCTTAGACAGGATTGGATGATATTCCCTGCTTACCGGATAAGAAATTACTTATATGAAGTAAGGATAGCATCCCATACCGGAGTTCACCTCTAAAAGCAAAGAAGGCTATACCCTCGGTTAAGCCTAGAATGGTATAATTGTCCGACACAACGTTCCTCGATCTTCTACTGCAAGGGGCGCCGCCCTCCCCCTTACCACACTTGTCCACCCTCTGCCAATAACAGGAATTGAGATTCCAATAAGATCTATTTTGCAATCCCCTAAGGGGACTATTATGAACTTACTTCCAGGAGCTAGTTCACTTCTTTCTACTTGATGGCATTATTAACTCCAGCCTTGCAACCCTTAAGTTCACCCCGATTGAAAACCACACCCTATCCTAATGGCACACTTTTCTTTGTTCGTACCCTGCCTCGGTTTCCGATTCTTTTGTTATAGCGTAAGTTCCCCGCTGCAAGGTTAGTAAATGACCCAGACATTGTGCTGGGGCCCTGATGGAGGCCTACCATGGCAAGAGGAGTAATGTGAGAAGGATGCTATTGTTGTACTTGACTTTGAGCATTCACTTCAACCCTTGGCATATCTATATCATACATTCTAGAACACCAAACTTAGTGACAGATTCGGAAAGAGCAAGAGAGAGTATGATAGATCCTACTAATAGGGAAAGACCCTGCAATTTCCCACGCTGATTTAAGTGAAGTGGATCAAATTGGTGAGGTTCCTTAATCAAATCTCTTACTACTGTATTAAGAGGCTCGCCACAATCACATGGACTAGGTAGTTTATGATGGCTACATATAGCATCTATATAGGTATCCTTTACAACTTGTGTAAGTAAGTTAGGATCAGGAGTGAGAAAAAAGGATTTTGGAGAAAGTAATAAGGCTTCCGGTGCCGTGTACCACCAGACTGTGATTCCAATCAGAAAAGCCAAGGTTAAAACGAAACGCGTATCCTTGTGATATGAATAAATGATTTCCTCCCCCAATCCAAAGGATTTGATTCTTGAGGTATAACGCGTAATATCTGCCAATCCAACTTTCCTATCCGGAGATCGTAGATAATTGTCTTTTCCTACATCGCATATTTGGAAGGGAAGTAAACTTCTATCAGCCCTATTAGGAACCCAGGGAGAAAAGGTATAAGTTGCCAACCATATTCCCAACTCGGAATTAATACCATAAACTTTATGGTTAGCATTTCGTAACTTGTTAAGAATATTAGCAATATGAGCAGGCTTTTTCAGCTTCAAACTAAATAAGTGCTCAGAAAGCTTCTCCAATTGAGATGTAGTATGTCTACCATGCTTAGATTTGATTTTAACCCATGCTTGCATTTTTTTCAATGGATTGGATGAGGATAATATATAAGATAAACGAGTAATCCGGGGATTAGATGATGAAGCATTAGATGATGAAGCATTAGATGATGATGCATTAGAGTGAATATTATCGTCTATCAATTCTTTAGGCTTCCTTATTATGGGAATACCTGATGTTAGATTATGAAATAGTTTGAACATTTTTAACTTTTATCTTTTTTACTATCAGAATACAAATATACCTCTTTGGGTGTACGATTGTCATCACCGGCACTATCTATAGATGTGATAAAACCCTTCAGAGAAAGTGACTCCAATAGTTCATATCCAACTTTCTTGTCGAAGATGACATCTCTTGAATTACCTCTTGTTCCTATATAAACATTTTGGTAAAATCGAGTAAATACTATACCAGGGGACATTTTTTCCAGCTCACGATCCAAGATGTCCATTAAGACAATATTGAATAAAACCCAAGTAAGTTGACCCACTGGTGGCATATACCCATTGCATATATCATCCCTACTATTTCCTCTTTCATCAATGATAGAAAGATTAAGTATTTTTGAAATGAGTTTATAAATAGCGCCGTTTCCAACTAAAGGTAGAATTTGAGATAAAACAAGACTGATTGGAATAATACTTAAAGAATCCATTAAATCAATCCTGTACATTCTGTCTACCTTGCCAAAAGAATTAATACTGTTATTAAACCTTTCACACAACAGATCATTATATTTATAAAAACTTCCATCAGCTGGCAAGCTACCGTCAGCAAGCTGATGTAATAGTCTCGATAAGCCCATAAATACCAACATATCCTCTTCTGTTGGAAGAACTACATAATAATTAGAAAAGGTATCCATAACCATGATATCAGGATAAGAGTCTATCCTATCATCAATAAAATCACAAAAATCTTCCATCTCGATATAATGATATTCAAGCGGAGATGGATGATATGAACCTAAAAGGATTTTAGAAACAATAGATGCTTTTTCGTACTTAGACATATTATATGATGGATATTTAAGAAAAAAATCTTTATATGCCATTTCTATTTCAGCAGCTAGCTGATAAGGGGTACAAGGGACCGAAGTACTGTAATATCTAGTAAGAAATGAAGCACTTTTTACATTAAAATAGAACTTATTCATTTTCATTTTCATTTTCTTATTGCTTCATTTTAATAGATACAGCAATACAAACAGCTAAACCAAGGGCTAGAACAGCAATTAGCATTACTATGTTTTCAGCATTACTCACCTCAGGTATTTCATTCACTAGAACTTCACTACTAGAACTAGGATTAACATTACCGACATCACACACTAAAATTTTGCCTAAGGCCTCAGAGCTCTCTGGAAGATAGTCAAACCATAGTTTACATCCAACATATAATAATGGGATAACCATTTGTAAAGATATCAGTACATGAGGCCCATTCATACTAGCAAGACGATCGATATTATGTAGATTATGAGCAGAAAGAATATCATCTAAAGCAGACCTTACATTTGGAAACTTTTTCAATAAGAAATATTGAGTTGATTTAATGGCATTTGCCTGAACCGGCAAATTCTTAATCTTTCCACATTTCTTGCTAGTTATGTTCTTAGTGGGTTTAATACAGGGCTTAGAAGGATGCTTAGAAGGATGAATCCCAGGCTTAGATTGCCCAGGCTTAGAAAGACCAGGCTTAGATTGCCCAGTCTTAGAATAAATCTTAGGAACAATCACATCATTCATAGGAAGCTTCTGCTTTGAAAGAGTAAGGGCTTTTTCCCCTACCTTTGGCTGCTTATATTCTATCTTATTTGATAGAGTAAGAATATTATCTCCTAGCTTAGGTTCTTTTATAAGAAGCTTATGTCCTACCTTAGGTTCTTTTATATGAAGCTTATGTCCTACCTTAGGTTCTTTTATAAGAAGCTTATGTCCTACCTTAGGTTCTTTTATAAGAAGCTTATGTCCTACCTTAGGTTCTTTTATATGTTCTAGCTTAGGAAGATAACTTTTAGGATGATTAGGTCCTAGCTTAGGTTCTTTTATATGTTCTAGCTTAGGAAGATAACTTTTAGGATGATTAGGTCCTAGCTTAGATTGCGTTAAAATAGTATTCTTTGAATTAATTTCTCGAGCTTTAATAGGCTGCTTACCTTTGGACTGTGAAAGTAAATCCATTTTCTTTTTCTCTATCTTTTGATATAGTTTACGATTAGCTTGGAGTTTTGGAAGCTTTGTTCCAAGACCAAGTGGGGGATGATTATCATCCACTTTATATTGAAATGTTGATCTTACAAGGTTTGATCTATCAGGAGTTCTCTTTAAAACAATTGATATACCATGGTTATGATTAAAATGAGATTCACTGCTACCCATATGTGATACACCGCTTGCACTCCCGCCAATATGAGACTCGCCAGAAGATGAATATATTGCCGGAGACTCTAAGTTATTTTCTCTACCAGATTCATTCATTATACCCAACTGATGCCTAGAAAGATCTGAGTTAACCTGATTAGATATGAGATTTTGCGAGCTATAGCTATCGCCACATTCCCGCGTTTTTCTCATATATTTATCATAACCCCTAATTAATGAAAGCAAGAAATTCATAATTTCTTGCATTTTTCTATGAAACTCATTTTACAACCACGCGTACCCTATCGGTTATCTACTCCATTTTATTGTACTCAATCGAATAACAGTGAGGAGTCTCTTCTGGATGAATTTATGCTGAAGGTTTATCATCGTCTAAACGATAGCACTATATGTCCTTCTGACACTTCCAAAGTTTCTCAGTATCAAGACGAAGTTATACATCTGTTAAAGGATAAAAAATCCTTAATATTGGATAACACAGTTAGTAAGCCAGAAGATTTAGTTGAATTACAAACCCAAATTGAGGGATTAACCATGTTATTTGATGATGTTAAAACCTTTTATCATTTAGCACCCGATTTAATGAATTTTTTAGTTAATGATAAAGTTCAAACTGCTAAAGAGTATCTAAAGGATAGTAAAAAATTAACACCCAACGAATGTGAAATATTAAATAACTTACGTCAATATACGTTGGAGGTTCTTATAGTATATACACTAGCATCACTCTTTAATAGTGTTCATACTGATAAACCAGCTGTTCGAGTATCCACCCTGGTAGAACAGCTTGATACTGTCACTAGAGAACAAGCTAAATTAATACAATCACGTCTTTCTCCCGATACGTCGACTCTTCCTCAAGCAACAAACCCTAAACAGATTCAGTGCACTAAGGATAACTATAGCAATATAGTAGAGAAAACTAGTCTTAATGAGATAAGAGGTATAAAGAGCAAAAAAAAGAGGAGTCAAAAATCCGATAAGCTGAGTGGAGATAAGGGTCAACCTAAGAGTGATAAAAACAGTAATAATCTCTATAATATAGGTCGTTTATTGGTTGAATACTTAATAAGAATAAATATGATAGCAGTATCGAGTGATTTGGATTTCATAAAATTATATGCGCCCAAGAAGAGGAAGGGTCAATATTATATACCTAAAAATGTGTATGCTATCTGTAATTTTGATTTGGGTCTTCTTCCGATCAAACTCAATCTTCCTATGGTATGTCCACCTAGGGATTGGGATGTAATACCCCAACTCAAAGCTAAAAATGAACGTCCAAGAACTCTTTCGGATCTTACAGGTGGCTATTTAGGAGGACCTATTAGTGATTTCTATTTCATCAATCGCTTTAACCTTTTATCATCCCATAACTTGGAGAATTTCAATATAAATCTAAATGATAAGTATAAATATTTGATAAATGCTATGAACTATTTACAGAATCAACCCTTTATGATAAACGTAAGAACTTTAGAATATATTCAAAGTAATTATGAAGGATTAGTTAAAACAGGCCTACTTATGCCTCCATTTCTAGCTAGATTAAATATAGTAAAAGCAACTGAAATCTTAAGAAGCACTTACGTATGTGAGGAATCAATAAAAACGAAATATAAATATTCTGAAGTGTTGCATTCTTTCTTATCGCGTCTCCAAAGAGCTCGTTATGAGGATTTTGTATTCAAGTTAGCTGATGCGTATGCTGGTTATAGATTTTATCTACCGGCCTTCCTGGACTTCCGTGGTAGAATATACCGCTCTGGGATCTTGCATTTCCATGAACGCGATTTAGCTAGAAGTCTTATAGAATTTTCTCATGATGTAAATCCACCTGAGATAAATAAGGAAGATGAAATTTTGCTTTTTAAAAAACTAATTACTTCTTTAGCTTTTCATTTTCAAAAGTTTGATTCTTATTCTGATGCTATAGAATGGGTTAAATATTTGTTCAATGATATTATGGACAATAGTACAAACGAAAATTTACTATCTGAAGGTGATGGATATGTTAATGATTGGGGTAGTAGTTCTATAGTAAGTATGATGATCAATAAGCATGCAAAAGATGCAAGAGAACCGTTTCAGTTCATTAGCAAGCTATTAGTATCCTTTTCAGTAAAAGATTGTGCTAAGTCAGTAAAAGATTGTGCTAAGTTATATTATAAGATACCTATCACACAAGATGCATCAGCTAGTGCTTATCAGATCATTAGTTTATTACTGTTAAATAAGGAACTGGCTATTCATACAAATCTTATGCCACCACTATTTGATAGAAAGCCGTTCTTTGCTGATAGTGATCGGATCTTGGATTATCAACTAAATGAGAAAATGATGGATATTTACAGTTATTTTCAAATAGAACTGATAGCTTATTTAAGAAAGATAAAATTTAAAAGAGAGTTGTGTGATATCTTACAGAAAGGTCTTAATAGAAAGATGATCAAGTCGATCTTCATGCCTTTGGTCTATGGAAAGAGTCAATACACTATATCTCAGGATATATATGAGGGATTTTCCTCATTAGTCAGTCATAAAGAAGCAAAAGAAGTAGCTAAATGTATAAATTCATTCTTTGAAAATCAATTCATGGATATAAAGAATCTAATGATATTAATTCGTGATGTTGCTTGGATGTCAGCCGCTCTGAATAAACCTGTCTACTATACAACTGACTTTTATACAACTGTACAGGATTATATGAAATCGATACCTGTTAAAATCTGGATATATGACCGGATACAGAAGAAACGACGTCAAGTTACTCTACGAATACCCCAACAAGAACGGGATAGAAAAAAGACGAATTCGGCTGTATTTGCTAATTTCATTCATCAGAAAGACGCTACTATAGCTATCTTTATGATCAATAGTATGATAGAAAAAAGAATACCTATATATACTGTACACGATAACTTCATTACTAATGCTGTTTACGCAAATGATATACCTGGTTATTATGTAGATAAGATAACTCAAGTGGACCCCCTTACTTATATTAATTCATATATTTTGTTGAATCTACAAATGCACCCTTATCAGGCTCCTACTCAAAATTGGAAGCCTATTAGTAATAAATATTTAGAATATTTATTAAGAGAAAGAAAACCAGGTAATTTAAATAGTAAGTATAATAAAATTTGGGATCAAAAGATTGATAATATTCTTAAATCATACGATAATTATGTTCTTTCTATATGCTATAATGAAGATGCTAATAATATCTATTGGGAAAGATGGACTGCCTTCGTAAAAGATATTCAAAGTTGGAAAAAAGAAGAAGATAAATACTGTTTGCATCTATAATGAATAACAACATCTATACCCATACACCCATGGGGGGTCAAATGGATAAAATGATTTTTGATCTAACATGGGATAGTTTGCTGCTTAGAATCAAGGAAGAGAGATGCAAGGTACCCTATTCAGGATTAATAATTGCTGGTGTGAATTTTGATCCTTTTCTTACTACTAGAGACTGTGATCTGATCGTATTAGCTGTAATGCTATTACTATTTAAATACGCTTACACTACTAATAATATATATGGTAAGTTTACCATTGGTTATATAATGAGGATGAAATCTTCCGAAGTGTTAACCTTTACAATTGGTAAAGCATACACATTTCGGGAAAATGGTATAGATCAGCCAGTCTATGCATGGGTTGAACAACTTGTGATGGCTAAAGCTGAGGAATACGATAATTGTGATTTATATGGAGTCTTTCTAAATATCTATCTTTTAGATGATAGTGTTGAAAATAAGAATATCAATTATACCACTGATGCGGAGATAGCTTGCCGGGTCTGGGATAGCATGAACAGTAAGAAGAATAGTGTGAGACCAAAAGAGGTTCTAAACTTAAAACAAAGTAAGCGTAGTTATTCTGAGTATATCACAGCACTCAAACCTAGTAAAAGACCTAGGCAGCCTTTCATTGTTGCCGATACAGAGACTATTCTAGTGAATGATGTTCATGTACCTTACGCCGTAGGATTTTTAGTTGTTAGACCTGGACAGAAACTGTCTTCTTCAACACTCAATAGTATAGAAACATATTATAGTGAAGATTATCCTGAAATAGTATTCAATACATTTCAATCCAGGAGCAAGCATATGATATTCAACTTTATTGAACGTTTAACAACAGTTGTTCGACATGACCCTTCTATTAAAATAGTGTACTTTCACAACTTCTCGCGATTCGATGGTATCATTTTATTGAAATATTTAGCTAGTCATGGGAAGAAATACAAGTTCAAAACTTTTATGAGGAACAATATGCTATATGAGATTTCATTCTACCATGGTAAGAAGCTGCTTTTCCGTCTAAGAGATTCTTTAAGATTATTACCTAATAGTCTGAATAGCTTAGCTAGAAATATCTGTCCTGAATTAGGATCTAAATTAGTACTCGAACATAATAAAGTGAATGAGGATAATCTTATTCATCTTCGACAAGAATTGATTCATTATATGAAACAGGATATCCTTCTATTAGGAGGTGTTATGCTAAAAGTTCAAGAACTATATTGGTCTCTGTACAATGTTGATATCGTGAGTAAAATAACGTTGTCATCGTTAGCACTAGCCATATTTAGAACTCGTTTTTATGATGAGATAAACTGGCCAATATATATACCAAATAAGAACGCAGAGTCTTTTATTCGTAAAGGTTACTATGGCGGGCATGCTGATTCTTATATACCATATGGCGAGGACCTATACTACTATGATATAAACTCTCTCTATCCTTTTATAATGAAAAATTATCCTATGCCTGGAGGGAAACCTGTCTGGTATAGTAATTTACAAGGTCAGGACATAAACAACTTGTTTGGTTTCATTGAAGCCTATGTTGAGTGTCCCCCTAATATAGAAAGACCCTTTCTACCCTATCGAGATAAGAATAACACTCTCATCTTTCCAACAGGGATATTTGTAGGCGTATATTACAGTGAAGAATTGAAGTTTGCGCGCAACATAGGATACAGCATCATGCCGCTCTCTGGGTACTTATTTGAAAACAAGAATAGCAGCCCTTTCGGAAGCTTTGTTTCAACCATATTTGAGAAAAGAAATGATGCTAAGAAAACCGGTAATGATGCCCTGTCCTATGTGTACAAGATCCTTATGAACTCACTCTACGGGAGATTTGGTATTAACCCTAAATGTACAATCACCGAGGTCTGCGATCTTAATCGATATAAAATATTGACAAAGTCTACTGATTTCATTAAAGCAGAGAAGATTAGCGAGGATTACTATTTAGTAGTATACTGGATTAATACCGATAATTCCCCCGACTCTGAGTGGGGTCCTCCTAGGGTATCCGCGGTTCAGATATCCGCTGCGATCACTGCTTGTTCTCGGATTCATATGTATCCATACATCTCCAGACCAGATTGTTACTACACAGATACAGACTCAGTTGTTCTTGCTAATCCTCTTCCTGATGATGTAATATCCCAAACTGAATTGGGTAAGTTTAAATTAGAATTCATAGGAAAAAAAAACTACTTCTTAGCACCCAAGTGTTATTGTATTGTTACAACTGAAGATCTTCAAATAATTAAACATAAAGGTATAGGGAAATCTATTGTCGATGAAGAATGGTTTGAGACACAATACGCTGATATATCAAGAATCAAGATTACGCCCGTTGTATCGAACTTCAAAATAGATTGGAATAAACTAGATATAACCAAAAAAAAAACACTTGTATCCCTTGGTATCAAAGAAAGTAATAAAAGGATATTTATATATCAAAAAAATCAATGGGTCGG
>CAODLS014007668.1:0-18103 GCA_948243855.1 Flueggea neowawraea
AAGAAAAGAGTTGAGGGGCATGCTGCCCCCCTAGGGTAATGAAAAGCCTCCCATAATGAGTTCTAAGAGAGTATTTATATGTGTTCTCTCTCCAAAACCTAGCCTAATTCTAATAAAATTGATAAAATAATAATAATAACCAATATCCATGAGGCTCAGTTTTTTAGGCCCAATAGTGAAAACACGTGGCTTAATGCAGAATAAGTCAGTCTAGTCTTCGTGCCCTCTACAGCATGGTCATGCCAAAGTGTCCTCCAAGCTTAAATGTGCCCAAAATCGCTCCAAATCCTCATGTTTCATCAACATTCCACCTAAACAACCAAAGAAGACAAGACATAAAAAGACATGAATAACAACAATTTATGATGCAAAACAAACATAAAATGCAACATTAAATATGCTTAAAATGCAACCTATTAGTAACGGTGATGGGCATTTACAAGATTCATGTCCTAATAAAGTTTGAAAGGTTAAGCTAGTTTAGAAAGTTAAGGCTAAGCAACATATGTTAGACAGTGGAAGGAAACACGAAGAATGGTGGTAATGTTGGCATAGCTACAGATGCTGCAAGTCCTGGTGAAGAACAACCCTAATACTTGTGGTGCTTCGGTGACGATTATTGTGGTTCCAACTGATTCTCCTTGTTCTCAACACTCTCGTGGTGGTTCTTTGCAAGATGATGGCTCTTTTTGAAAGGGAAAATAGTGGTGGATTCGCGTATTACTAAGCCTACTGCGATAGAGCTTTATGCTTTCCAGTGACTGAAATGGTGATTTCTTCAGCTGCAGTTACTGCACAAGTTAGATCTCTGGTGGTAAACGTGAATAGTATAGTGATTGCTGGTGATGGGGTTGTGAAAAATCAGGTTCGGGGTAACAATGCCAAGAAATGAAGTAATCTATTTGCTCAGAATCATGAACGAGACGGTGGTTGCGCATTGAGGTATGTACCTCTTGCTATTATTAATGGGGTCCGCATTGCTAAATTTCACCAGGATGAGATTCAAGTTGATATATCAATATAAAGGTTCTCATTATTAAGAAGTGTTTATGGGATGATACCGTATTTTCATTGAATTCAAAGTTTTGCTATTAATCGTTGGAAGTTGTTGGGTTTACAAGCAATTCACTATGTTAAAGAAGATGTGGTCTTGTTTACATTTAAATATTAGGAGGCTAAGATGAGGGTTTTCAAGGTAAGGCTTTTCACTTTTATTCACATACCACTAATACTTGGCGAATGGTAGCCTATGATGAAGTTTGATGTACGTGATGTGCAAAAGTTGCTTATATAGGTTTAAATACCTTTGCTCCCATGGAATTGTAGACACTGATTTTGAGTGGAGTACTTTGGCCTCTCTGTTGTATTTGGACCAGTGCACTATGAAGAGGGAAAGTTTGGGGTATGTAAGGAATTTAGTTACAATGGATGTAGGGGAGTATTTCCTGATACATTTATTCTTGATGATAGGGGTCCTCAATTTCAACAGAAAGTTGTCTACGAATGGTGACCTTTATTGTGTACTATGTGTAAAGGTGATAGGCATTTGCAAGATTTATGTCCTAATAAAGTTGGGAAGGTTAAGCAAGTTTAGAAAGTTAAGGCTAAGCAACATGTTGTCAGACAATGGAAGGAAACACAAAGAATGGTGGTCATGTTGGGATCACTACAGATGTTGTAATGTGGGGATAAAGGACAACCTGCTACAAGTATGGTGCTTAAGTTTTCACCTAAACATAGACAAGTTGGTATTGTTGACACTTCCAATGGTGCAACGAATATGATTATTGTGGGTTTAGATATGTTCAGGCTCAGCTCAATTCTAAAACACTCGAGCTCGAACTCAACGAGCTCACATTTTTGTTCAAGCTCAGCTCCAAAAAAAAAAGACCTCATGAGCCACTTGAGCTAGCTCATTTATGCAGAGTTTATGAAGCTCAGCTCGATAAAAGCTTCATTAAATCTCTATTGAATTCTCTGCCCGACTAAATAAAGCTCAAGCTTGACAGTGGATCTCAGCCCATTAGGCATATGCATATACTTTTGATCTCAATTATGCTCCTTCCTTTATATATAGCCTGATAGGTCCCCCTCTTTTTCAATTTTTTTCGATGTGGGATAGATGTTAGGTCTCCTTCCTTTCAGTCTTTCACCCTTGCTTCCTTTTTCCAGCAGAGTAAAATAAACACGTATGCATATGGTAAGAAGTTCAAATATACAAAATATATGTGAAATCATTATCACTCTAAGCCAACCAATAAATATTTCATATAGTTTATATAAGAAATATTTCAGAACTCTAATTTAATTATTTTTTGATTTCAGCTTTTCTCTAATAAATAAAATTTTAGTTTGTTTTGTTTAAACAAAATCATAACATAAGAAGATATTTTGATCATATATACTCTATCTTCACTAATGAACAAATTATTACTTGAAATATTAATAAGTTTTAAAAATTACTTTCTATGTGCATTAGAGTTCTAGTTATAAATATATTTATTTTCTTAAAGAATATAAAATACTATTTCAAATATAAGCATATTCTTCATAATTTAGTTTAACACATACATATATACATACAAACAAACAAACACACATACACATATAATAAACAAGCTTGTTCTCAAGCCTGTTCGTAAACACAGAAACGAGCCTTGTTCGCGAGCTTTTTGAGCTGAATTTCTGGGTGTTCAAACTCGATTTATTTATAAAGTCGAGTTTTAAATTTTGTTCAAGTTCGGCTCGTTAATTATTGATTCGAGCCATGAATGAGCTTTTATCAAGCCGAGCTCCGAGACTCTCGTAAGCGACTCTGCTCAAAGCCCAACTTGGTTCGTACAAGAAAATTTTAATGCACTTTTGCATAACAATGGGAGACTAGGGGTTCATTCACTAGATGGTTAAACTTGTGTTGGTTTTAATGGTTGTTGATTGCATTTGATTTGTTTGAATTAAAAAATCATGGATAATTTTACATATGGACTAATAACCAAGATCGATAAATGTTTAATTAATATTCATTGGTTAGATTGTTTTGAGAGCTTGGAGTATGTAGTGTTGGATTCAGGGATATCAGATCACTCTCACCCCATTTATGTTGATGTCGTCAAAAGAGTGTAAAGGGGAAAGATTAAGGGTTGTGCCATGTTTGGGTTGTGAAGGAGGCAAGCTTATTAAAAAGGATCTTTTTTTGGTGAACAAGAGGGAATTCGCTAACATATCACAACAGTTTATGGATTGCAAAAACATCTCTTGAGCAGGTGCAGGGGATGTTGCATCCGGATCCGCTGAACGGTGTACTACAACAAGAAAAAAGGTGGTTGTGCAAGAATATAAGAGGATATTGACTTGTGAGGAGAGTTTTCTTAAACAAAAGGCTAGAGAAAATTTGGGTGAAGCTCATAGATGGCAATATAAAGTTTTTTTTCCCAATCTTATGGGGTAGAAGAGCCAGAAATCTTATTTCTTTAACACTTGAGAATGGAGATGGGTTGACAAATCAAGATTAGATTGGGGCTGCTATGGTTGGTTATTATCAAAAGGTGTTGGGTCGTGATGATGGTTTGCATGGTCATGCTTCTATGGAGGTACTTCAAAATGGTCCTTTACTTACAACTAATGAGGCTGATTTTCTTTGTTCAGAAATCAAGGCAGCTTTGTGGAGCATTGAAAACGGCAAGGCCCCAGGGGCAGATGGGTTTAATAGTTTCTTTGTTTAAGAAGGCTTGGATTGTGATTAGTAGTGACTTTACAATGGCAGTAACTGAGTTTTTTCGTTTTGGAAAATTACTTAAACAAGTTAACTCTACAACCCTCACCATCATTCCTAAAGTCACAAATCCGGCTGGTTTGGGGAACTATAGGCCAATGGCGTGTTGCATAGTGATATACAAGGTGATTACCAAGGTTATTTTTACTCATTTGAGTTTAGTGTAACCTCGGTTAACTCATGCTAATCAATCGGCTTTTGTACCTGAGTGAAATATAGTGATATTATTCTCTTGGCTCTGGAGTTGGTGAAGTATTACCATAGAAATGCTAACAAACCAACTTGTGCTATAAAGTTTGATTTGAGAAAAGCTTACAACTCTATACATTAGGATTTTGTGGAAGAAGCCTTATATGATATGCATTTTCCACGGACGTTTGTGCAATGGATTATGGTTTGTGTTAGAACCTCTTATTTTTTGTTAATGGAGGGATGAATGGATTTTTTTTTTTAGGAAAGAGAGGTTTGCAACAAGGTGATCTAATGAGTCCTTTATTGTTTGTATTGGGAATTGAATACTTGTCTCGTTGCTTGGATACTATGACTCCAGTTGATTTCCAATATCATCATGATTGCAAGGACTTAAAATTCAATCATTTATGCTTCGCTGATGATCTATTCCTATTTTGTGGGCTTGATTTGGAGTTAATCAAAGGATTGGATGATATTCTGAAATATTTTGCCGTGGTATTTGGTATGCAGTTATTGAGGGTAAAAAGTTTAGTGTTTTTTTAGTGGTGTAATTGAGGAGAATAAGAAAGTTGTCCTATGTCTTCTACATTTTAAAGAAGCAGAGCTACCAGTACGTTATTAGGACTTCCTCTTATTTCGACAAGACTAAGGAAAGAACATTGTGCCTCTTTGATTGATAAAGCCACTGTCAAGATCTCCAATTGGACTTCTACGTTGTTGTCCTATGTTAGCCGATTGTAATTAGTAATATCTATCCTTAGGAGTCCGCAAATCTTCTAGTGTAAATTATTTCTCCTTCCTGCCTTGATCATGAAGGCAATTGATAAAAAATGTCTTTCTTTCCTTTTGGTCCCGCAATGACGAGGTAACTACATGAAGGAAAGTGGCCAGGCATGATGTTTGTAAACCTAAGGCGGAAGGAGGCTTGGGTATAAAAGACATTGGCTTGTGGAATAAGTCAGCAGTAAGAAAGAGATTGTGGGATTTATTGGCAAAAAAGAGGTCAATGTAGGCTGACTGTATCAATAAAATAAAGCTGCAGAGATTGAGTTTTGGGGGGGTAACAAAGCCGCTAGACTGCAGTTGTGTTTGGAGATGTTTACTAAAGTTGAGGTATGAGTTTAAAAACGGTTTTGAGTATAGATTGGGGAATGGGAAATATTTTTTCCTTGGCATGACCCTTGGGTAAACAATCATTCTCTTATTGATTTGTTCCCTTATATAAATATTGTGGATGTTGCGATCCTTGGGTTTGCTAGAGTTTGCAATGTTTAGAGGCATGGCAGGTGGCGTCTACCTGTTCCAACTGATAAAATCTGTTTATGACGCTTAGGATTTCTTGAACAGGTTTCAAGTGGACGAAGGAAAATCAGATATGGTTTTGTGGAAGCCTATGCATAGATACGAACTTCCTCTCCAAAAGTTTCCTGGAGTAAACTTGTATAGAGGAGGAATCATATATTAAGGCATAGTTTTGTGGTATAGTTAGCATTAAACAATAGGTCAAGTGACTGTGAAAACAAAATTAGTACAGTGGGGAGTGGTGTCATATGATATATGTTGCTTGTGGTTCATGTCCTGAGAAAATTGAGCACCCCTATTATGAGTGCTCTTTTAGTAATGAAGTTTGGAAGATGGTATTACAGAGGTGTGGATTTAACAGGAGTTAGCTAGGTTGGAGGAGAGAAGGTAGAGGTTTTTCTCGTAAGATAAGAGAGAATGGGTTGCAAAGTCAAGTGAGGCGTGTCCTTTTCAATGCCTCGGTTTATTGGTTGTGGTTGGAAAGTAATACTTGCATTTTCAGGAATGAGGTTCCCAGCAAAGAAAGATTTTATAAATGTATTTTTGATAGCTTATGATTTAGACTAAATGTGTAGAGAATGGTAACATATATTCTTTGGTTTGTTTGACAGAATAGGTAATTGATAGGGTTTGTGTTTGTGCTCTTGAACTCTTAATTATATAGATAGGAAGGTCCTGGTATGTGTTTGTTTTCGGTTTACTACGGTTATGAGCTCTTTTCCAGACCTTCTTGTCACGACCTGGATCAGGCCATGACCGGCGTACGAGTCGAATCGAACTATTGGTCCAGCTCATCCCGCACAAACCTTGGATAAACAGAACTTCTATCCAATCTTTTATACTTAATTAATTATTAATCCAGCTTATTAGCCAAGTTAAGTTATTACATTATTTAAAGGAAAACCAAAATATCCATATAATTATGCAAATTCACATTTTAGGAAAAAAAAATATATTATCATACTAAAATAGATAAGGAAACAACTATAAGAAAGTTTGATCCATAACATAATAAATAACACTCACTAACCCACTAGTATCTCATCGTGAAGTATCTAACATGACAGAAACATAGAGCCCGAACAAAAGTGCACTCACGAGTTGTATTGTAATGTCTTACTTAGAGCTTGATATCGGATGGGTACTAGCACCAAATTAACCAGAAATGTTAAAGCCACGAAATGGGAGTGAGAATACTCAGTGAGGACAACACGGTAAAGCGACTTCATTTCTCATATAAACTGTTTTGAAAATATTTCTGTAAATATCGCACACGCATATATATATATATATATATATATATACTTTAATACATAATTACTATACATGAATATATATGTATATACTTATAATAATTTGAAAATATTTTTTCAAACAACAAGCATTCATGCATAATCAATATTTCTTTTATAGTTTATTTGATAGCCACATAATTAGGTTAGTTTTGGCCAGTGTGTCTGGTGGGGTACACGGCGTTACCACCACCCACCCTGGTAACTAAGTTTATGATATGCCCATCCCTAACACGGCGTTACCACCACCTACCCTCGTAACTAAGTTTTTGGTCAGTGTGTCTCTTACACGGGGTTACCACCACCCATCCTGGTAACTAGGTTTCTGACATGTGTGTCTTTGACACGGTGTTACCACAACCCACCCTGACTACTAGGTTTCTGACACGGTGATACCACCAAACTTGGTAATTAGGTTTAACTGTTCAAAGGTATACTAAGCGGTATGCCTCCCCGTAGCTTGGTGTTCGAAACATATCAAATTATACGAAATTTCTCAACATGTAGTCATACGTAACAAACTAATAATTACATATGGCATAATTTATCATATCTTAATTATATCCAAGTACGTATTCATAACACTTCATGATAGATCATATCTTACTTATTTCTATGTATGGATCATTATTCAACATTTCACATAAGCATATTTTAAGATTATTAATCATTTAATTAGTCTGGATTACATGACAAGTCCAACATGTCAAAAACAATATAAGTTTTTTGAAAACACAATTTCTTTGTTTAGTATGGCATCCAACTCACTTGGATGTCAAACCAAAAGATCCAGTCACACACCGCTAATGAATGGATGGTCACCTCGACAATCACACGAAGCTGAAATCATATATGCTAACGTCAGACATGGTAACTGTATCAATTTATGTATGCATGAAGACGCAGATGGAAATCCCCAAACCCCCACAGAGCTCAGAATCCTATTTCGATCAAGTATCTAATTATATCTTTCAACAACTTAATGTGTCGTATAATAACAATTCTAGTCCCCATGTTTAGACAATTTACAATTTAGTCCCTAAGGTTTCATCACTTTAAAAAATTAGTCCCTCATCTTTCAGGAAACTATCATTCAGTCCTTTAATTAAATTATCAGAATTCTACATTCCAGTCCATTTGATAGAAATTTATCCAAAAACACCCCTAGATTCACTCAACCCGAACTACCCACGTACAAATCACTCCAAATCACCAGACACGACCCAGAATCGAGTCGTGGTCGGCGTATGAGGCGAACTGTCTAAACAAGCCCACTCCATCTCACACAAGCCTTAGAGTACAAAACTTATACCCAAAAATCATTTATTATTAAAAGCTTATTAATCAAATTCAAACAGTTTAACATCTAAAAGTTTAAAAATAATATTCTTAAATAATAAAATCAAATATTATTATAATATCAAAATGCAAAATAAATATTTATAAGTAAAATTATTTAATGACTAAACGATAACAAATACAAATCCATAACCCACAGATAACCCGGTGTGGAGCTTCTAACAAAACAGATAATATAGAATCCGAACAATAGGACACTCACTGCTGATAAGAACTTCTCACTAGGTGAGGAGTATCAGATAACTACTATCAACATAACCTGAAAAATAAGTTTTAAAAAGAAAACAAAACAAGAAAAACGAAGGGGTTAAAACCCAGTGAAGGATAACACTCCAGATCGCCTCTTACGTGCCTCACATAGACCTTTTTAAAAGCATTTCGGAAAAATACCACATACATGTATACATTGTATACTATTAGTATACACTTATATTTCTACAAATAATAATTCAGAAATTCCTTTTTGAAATTCCTCTCAAAACAAAATAGACAACAAATAGTCAAACAAATTAAATAAATAAATTAAATCAAATATTTTATTTTCAAAATATTTACTACAAAAAAAACATTTAAAAACTGATAAAACCAAAATCAAACGAAAGAGTTATATAAATACAACTTCAAATATATAATAATTTTTAGAATACATTTGTCAAAAAATTTACAACCAGAGTAAACATCATATAGTAAGACAATATGTTTATATCAAAAATATATATATTATTATATATATATAACATAATTAGACAAGGGGACGAGAATTAAATTTCAAATCATGTGTGGACTACTGCCACATAAATGAATTGGTATCAGACCTCAAATCATATGTGGATTGTTGCCACCAAATAAATCAACTCACATGTGTTTGTGCTGTAACACATGGTCACCATCTTACCCTGGTAACTGACCATTCACAATGGTATACCAATGGCTACGCTTACCCTCGTAGCATAGGTGTCACGAGTCAGACTAAATAAATTAGTACAATTTCAAACCAAGCAAGCATGCAAATCAAATACTTATTCTATATAAAATATATATATTTAATATTTTTTTAATATATAAATCATAATCAGATTACTAAACAGAATATTAATATCAGAAAATATACTGATATTCAAATAGAAAAAATATTACAAAAAATATGTCTAATTTTAGAAAAACATAAGACTTATTACCGAAACAGGTAAAAATACATAACAAAATATTTATTATGAATTTCATAATAAATATCAAAAAAAATATTTATTTCAAAACATACTTAAATTTCAACAGAAATCTCATTTCAGAACAAAACATTTATTTTAGAAAACAAAATAACTTCCAAACAAATTTCGTACATAATTCAAACATATCAAAACAGATAAGGTCCAAAAGACACAACCTATGTGTCTGAGAACAAAACATTTATTTTAGAAAACAAAATAACTTCTAAACAAATTTTGTACATAATTTAGACATATGAAAACAGATAATGTCAAGAAGACACAACCTATGTGTCTAAAGTTGTAATCACACTCACATGGATACTGAACTAATAATCCAACTCACAGTCCACTGGTGAATAGATGATCACCTCGTAAACTGAACAGAAACTAAAAACATAAACTCATCCCATTGGGATCAGACACGGTAACTGTGACAGTAGTCAATGTATGAAATCCAAATTAAATGCAAATGTAAATGCAGATATTCATTTGACGTTGAAAAATCTATTTCGGAAAAATATCTATCCCTCTAGTCTCAAAAATCGAAATCTACGTAAAATTATAATTTAGTCCCTGACTTTTGTCAAATTATATTTTAGTCCCTAAGATCTTGAAAAATTATAACTTAGTCCCCAAAGTTTGTAGAATTTATAAATTAGTTCTTTAAGTATTTTAAAATTATAATTTAATCCTCCAATTTATAAGAATTACAAATTTGCCACCCAACTTATCAAAAATTGCAATTTTTTCCAAAATGTAAAATGTCAGATTTTGTCCTCAAGTTTTTCTGAAATAGTGCAAATTATAACTTTGATCCTTTTGTTATAAAATCACACCAAATGGTCCTCAAAAACCAAAAATCCATACAACTCGAAACCCACCATTTTTAATCCATCCAATCCACTTATTTTAGTCCCTAGAATTCAAATTCATCATCGGTTTGGTCTGAAACAACCTCAAACCGTCCAAATCAATCCCCAAAGTTTCGAACCGAAATACTCATCTCACCAAACTCCATCCAACCTTCATTTCTAATTTAGATTCATAGTCTTCAACTCAAACCCATCAAAAACTAATTCATTTTCCATCTAAAAATCACTTCAAAATCAAGTTCCACCTCCGACCGAAACCCATTTCAATTTCAAGAAATAAAGCAATTAAAGAGACAAAGAAAATAAATAATCACCTTGGGTTGCTAGCAAATTGAAGAGGAGGAGAGAGGATCGAGAGAGAGACAGAATCGGGAGAGAGAGAGATAGTCGGTTTCTGGGTTTGAAGAAGAACAAAAAAAGAGGAAGAAAAAGAAGAAGAAATATGGGTTTAAAATGAAGGAGCAAAACGGTGCCATTTTCATTTTATCAAAATGGTGTGTTTTAAGATGAACGAAAAAGATGTCGTTTCACACACGACAGCAGAGCCATGCAAACGACAACTGACCAAACGACACACCATTTGACCTTAAAACGAACGACTGGGCGTTTTCTTGCAAACGGACGACATCGCACACATACACGGATGACACGCCGTTTGGTTCAAACGCGTGAACGACCTATAGTTCATCCCTATTTCTCTTTTCTTCCAATTTTCTTTCTTTTTCCAATTCCAACCAATTTTCACTCAATTTAACACCTCAATACACTTCAAAAATTCCATTAACATAAACAAAAATTTAACACTCCAAAATATCATTAATTATTTAATTAATACTTTAAATTAAAATTAATCCGTCAAAAATAATTAATTCAAAAAAAAAATCAACGAAAAATTACCGGAATAAATAGTCGAAAAAATCAAAATATTACATCACCTAAGTAACTTCAAATTACATACCAACACATAACCCATTAACATACTACTCAAGTTATCATCAAAATCCTAAGTTTCATATTCCAACACAAGCCTAAATCCATGCATGCATTTCAAGAACACTTAAATAATCTCATTCTTACTTGAATCCATCATTTACTTCACTTATTCCACCAAAATCATTCAGATCCAAACTCAAATGCATCAAATTCTTCCTACCCTAACATCACATTACACATGCATGACAATATCATTTGCATGCATGCATGTACTAACTCCTTTGTATGCATGCATATTCTAGATCACTATCCTACATGAAATATTATCAAAGATGAGTATGAAGTGATGTTTTACTTCTTTTAGATGGGTGCATGTACAACATTCATGCATGCATGTCTTAGGATCTTACTCTTCATGAAATCATGAAGAAAAGAGAAAGAATAGCATCTTACCTCACAAATCTTGGATGGATTCAAGGAAGAAAAAGAAAAGAGGAAGAGAGGTTTGAGAGAGAGTTCTGAAGTGAAAGAGTGTGTTTGGAATGAGAAATGACCGGCCAAAGGGTGTGGAAGGGGTATATATGTATAGGCCCTCTCACCAAAATTCATCGTTTACTAAACAACAAGGCTAACGTACGTTACAGCAAAAGCTAACGTATGTCAGTTGCGTGCATAACTAGGTCATTTACGTGCTTAACATGGTTCCAAATGTTTCCAATAGTTTTTGTTTCGATTTTTCCCAACCTAACGTATGCCACACAAAAATTAACGTATGTTAATCATTGTTGTTATGTACGTTATCATATTCTTGCGTATGTAATGCACCTCTTCCAGCTTAAGTATTTAAGTCTCGATGCTTACGTACGTTACTCCCTCCCAGCTTGCGCACAAAACTCATTTAACTTGTTTACTTAAGTCGGATCATTCCCGAAACTTATTTACATCTAAAAATCTCAATTTTAATCACTCTTTGGTCCCACACAAGGATCCAAACACCCAAACCATCATTTCAAAAATCAGAATTTTAATCAAAACTTAGGCGAGATGTTACACTTCCTCTCTTCTCAGTCCACATGGTAAGACTTGAGCTCGGAGGGAGAAGCTTATGAGGGAGAGTGAGTCTTATATAGGAGGTGTAGATGGTGTTTTGACTTGTTATACTGGTGTGTTCATATTATTTTGGCAATAAAATTAATTCTTATTGACCAAAAACAATATTGCCAGGTGGTTAAATACATTTTTTTTTGCCAAAGTGGTTAAATACATGTTAATGATAATGATGGATGAAAAGTTTAATTAGAGCTAAGTTTTGGTGTCTATAATGGTTGGTACTAGCGCACTGGATTTTATTTCAAGATCAAAATTTCCAGAATTTTTTTGACAGGAATTTTGAGAAATATACTTTTTTTTTTACCATGAATATCATAAAATACCTGTTCTAAAGTTGTTTTAGGCTGATCATCCTTTTATTCCAGCGGAGGGACTATGTTTGGTTTGATTAGAGCAGAAAGCAGACAATCAATTCTTAATTAGTTAAGGGGGAAGGGATGGAGATTTGGGGATTAGCGTAGAGGATAGTAACCCATAATGTAACTAGTGATATTACCAAATGCAAAAACCAAAGTTAATCTTATCTTATCCACCCCAATTATCATTAACATTAATCTCATCATTATCCCATCTCACTCTTTCTTTAATCTCTTTGACTGTATTAAATAAAACAAATATTTTAAGCAAAAAAAGAAAAGAAAAAAATGGTGAAGAAAGCATCAGTGTGCGTGACTGGAGCCAATGGCTTCATTGGTTCGTAGATGGTTCGGACTCTAATAGACCATGGCTACACCACCATCCACGCCCCCATCTATCCTTCCTCCGACGCTTTCCACCTCTCCCGCCTCCCCGGCGCTTCCGACGTCACCCTCCGCGTCTTCGAGGCTGACGTCCTCGACCACGACGCCGTTTGCAAGGCTGTGCAGGGCTGCGATGGGGTCTTCCACGTGGCATCCCCCAGTACGCTTGAGGACCCCAAGGACCCACAGAAAGAGCTCATCTTGCCTTGCTGTGAAGGGGACTCTCAATGTGCAGGAGGCTGCCAAAAAGTTCAAGGTGAGGCGCGTGGTTGTCACTTCATATCCGCGTTGGTTCCTAATCCTAGTTGGCCCAGTGATAAGGTGTTCGATGAGTCATCCTGGACTGACATTCATTACTGCGAGTCTCGTCAGGTACCCATTTCTCTTGATTTGTTTGTTATGTCTGCAATTTATATCTTTGACAAGAACTTGAAAAATCGATGGCATTGTGTAGCAATGTTAATCTACTCTGTATGTAAAAATGGGATTATATTTTTATTTTATTTGGGAGCTTGTGTGGTCATAAAAATTCCAAGTGCTACTTCTAATTTCACTTGTTCCTTGTTGGAATGATCGGTTATAGAATCATTCTTGAAAATGAGATGGTGAGATACAGTGAGATTAACATTTAAGATGGGAGATGGAAAATTTCCAGTTTTTGCTGTGTTTATTTGATTCTGTCTACTCGGTGATGGAAACTGCGATTGGTATGGACCATAACTGTTATTTAATGACATATTGACGTCGGCTTACGAGAATCTGCTATTCAGAACCTTGATTGCCATCAAAGAAAGCCTTCAACTCTGTCTTCTCATGAAATTGTCACTGCCCAAATGAGCAGTTCTGTTATTGGCTGTCCAAGATTTCTCTTTTGAACTTGAGCAGTGAAATATATGTTATGTTTTCCAACTGCAATGTTAAAATTATACCATGGCCAAATGACCCATAACTCTTCACCTTTAGCTCCAATGACTATCACAATGTCCATTTTACGAGATGATAACAGTTTGTTATTATTACATACTTCTATTAATTTTTCTTTATCTGGAATGAAAGTGCATGTCCAGAAAGTAAAAATTAGATTGGATAACGTCAACTTTGCGGACTGTAGGATTTGATAGAATGGATGTGGAAACTGGTTGGTTAGTAGTCTCACTTGCATTGCATATAATATTATATCGAAATCTTCACTCATATTTTGATGTTAGATGGATTGCCGATAGCCACTTGGGCTAAGCTCCAGTGATTTGTATATATCCAGGTATCAACTCCTATTGTAACAAAAAAAAAAACGCTTGATGCTATCTTTACTATGAGCATCAATCCTGGGTTTGCTTGCTGTAAAAATCTGAAAGATAAATTCTAAACTCTACATTTGTAAAAAAAGTTTATCTTTTTTCTTACTGTGTTTTCTGGACTTTTTCTGCGTTTCTTTTTTTGGCAGAAATGGTATCCTGTGTCAAAAACACTGGCAGAGAAAGCTGCGTGGGAGTTTGCAGAGAAGCACGGGATGGATGTGGTGGCAATTCATCCTGCTACATGTCTAGGACCCTTGTTTCAACCTAATTTGAATGCAAGTTGTGCTGTTTTACTAAAGTTGTTGCAGGGATCGAAAGATACACAAGAATATCATTGGTTGGGAGCTGTTCATGTGCAAGATGTGGCCAAGGCACAAGTAATGCTATTTGAAACTCCAGCCGCCTCTGGTAGATATCTTTGCACCAATGGCATCTATCAATTTGGTGATTTTGCTGAGAGGGTTTTGAAACTCTTCCCTGAGCATCCTGTTCATAGGTTTGTTTTCCTTTCAGTACACTGTCTGTCTAGTTAGATATCACAACTGTAATCTCTTGTCATGCCCTTGTGTTATTAATTTTTGCATCCAGGAAGAGAGAAATTAAAAAGAAGAAACAAAAGAAATTATTACTCTTGTCATTTCCACATACAAGGATATCAAATGAAAAGTACTTTCCTGATTCCCAATTTAGATTCTGGTGGCTGTTTTTGGGAAGATATAAATTAGAATCACAAAGGGGAGGGGCACAACATATACTTTATTCTAAAGCTAATTTGGCTATGTGCATACAACTTAGTGATAACATAATGAACCTCTATCTTCGTGGCTTAGCCTTTACGTTTTGTTAATGATTTGGTGTTGTGTGTGGTAGGTAATTAGGTGATGGCAATGGGTTGTAATGATGACTAGCTGAAGAGAAATTAGAAAAAATATTCAAGTGCTGTTTCAAATTCTCTTAAATACCATGTGCATCAAATATTCAATCACCACCTTCCCTTTTTTTATAATTTTTAGAATGTATTCTACTTATATGTTACATGATTGTAAATTATATTGATAAAGAAGAATTTAGAAGTAGGATAGAAAGGAAACAATATTAATTAAACTATTGTGACAGGACTGACCTTATGACATTGGCCAGACCATACTGAAAATGATGAGCATAGATGTCTAATAATCCCACTATATGTGGTGCACAGGTGGACATGAGCCTAACTTATCTTTTGTGTATCAGAATCCTTGTAAAGCCTATATTGTCATATTGCTTTGTTCTCTTCATGATTTTTTACTTATGGTGGGACATTGGTTTTTCCTAATGATGATCCCTTTCCTTTTTTTTCCTTTCCTTTTCTTTTTTCTTTTTAACTTGTAGGTCCAATTCACTTCTCTCTAAGATAGAAATAATCCCTTTCCCTACACTTCGTTGCTTGAATAGTCCTCCTCTGTCTATTGCTACTCTTCTTTAATTTGGTCCCTTTAGTTCCTTGGATGCACTAAGTGATAGTAATTGCAGATAGATGCTGTATAATTGCATGTAATTACTCATATCAGATGCTTCGTATTCTCCTTTTAAGAAGGCCAAAAGATTTGTTTCTTTTCTTTTTGCAAATGAAGAACATTTTGTAAGTTTTTTTTTTAGTGGTACCAAGCATTAATCATTGACTTCTATTTTGAGTTTTAGTTTCAAGTGAGTTTTGAAATTTGAATTGCTTTTGCCTCTACATGGTACCTTATGGTGACTTATTATTGAAAGTAGGAACCTTGATTAGTTTTGTCCTCGTTCCATTTCCCATTCAGTGTCTTTCAAGGGCCGTGATGATTGGATAAGAAAATGCTTCAATAACGAGTTTTATCATAGATTTCTCAGGCGCATGAGGTCCTTCTGTCTTTTCTATGCAAGTGGTAGATAAGTTCACTAGCAATGCATGCAAGTAGAGAACAAGACAACCTGGAGAATTTTTATAGTTACACTAAGTTTTTTTTTTCAATGGTGCTAAACTAAACTAAACTAAATATTCTAAAACAACTTGGTTCAGTTATATCCTTTTACTGATGTTTTTTGTTTTCTAATAATGCCATCATTATGTCTGTTTCTCTGTGATTTGTTTTCAGCAATACATGTTCTTGACTGAATTTTATATACAGGTTTGAAGGTGAAACTCAACCAGGTCTGAAACCCTGCAAAGATGCTGGCAAGAAATTAATTGACCTTGGTCTCTTCTTCACTCTAGTTAATCAACCCATCTTCGAAACGATCGCGAGTCTGAAAGTAAAAGGATTCCTGCGCCGAGGCACCAAATATCACTATTTTAGTTCTCTTTTGAGGTTTGGGTGTTGAATTAGCTATTCAATAGGATGAATGAATTTTGGATTATTTGTGAAATAACTTTAAGTAGCCATCATCTTCTTTTCTTTCATTTCAGGCCCTAAAGTTAGCTTTAATCCTTGATTTCATGATCTTTTGTGTATATATGTAATCCAATAACTGTAGTAACCTTCAATAAATTAAATGCAAGAATCCTATGTTTGATGTAGTCATGTTGTCATCAATGGAGCACGCATAAAACTAAAGACTTGGCAACACTTCGGACCACAACATGGAATCAAAACTCACTTTGGTGTCTTTTACAAAAACCACTGTGAGGAAGCATGTACAGATGAGTGGAATGGTACAAAAACTAATGTTTCCATTGCAGGACAATTATAACCTCGAACAACTGATGGTTGCATGTCGCAGTGCTTGGAATCTAAGTCGATGACGAGGTCAGTATGATGCTCAATAACTAGCTCAGACTGAAATGTAATCGGTGAGTGAGTCTTAGGTCGGGACAGGTTTGTTGTGTGGCAGTTCAAGCTTTGCCATGGCACGTGACGAAGGAACTTGGGAGCATGTTTGAGTAGGTCCTATGTCACCCATTACCAGGCATTTTTATTTGGATAACATAGCCAGTTAGTTTCAGCATTATATATTGTGGCTTTAGATTTCAGTTATTTTTAAAGCCACCAACAGTCCCTGTGCATCAACTTCCCCACCTTTGGGTTCTTTGCTGCTTTTTTGCAACCAAAGAATCTGTCTTTTATCCTTGTGAGAGAGAGAGAGAGAGAGCTCCCAAATCATGGACCTTCTTCTGTCATTGCATGTGCTTCAATTATCTCCACTCCACCCACTCACCTCCCCATTATTTTACACTTGCTTTCACTCCCTGCTTTTTAACTAATCCTCTAAACTTTTCTTTATATAGCTCTCAAATGCATGTTTGATCTCGTTTCAACAGGAAACAAACAAGACTTCAACACCATTTCTTGCAGTTTGCAATGAACAGTCCAACGCCTTGCAGTCGATCATGGTTTTTACTTTTTCAACTTTCTGGTTCATCTTTCTTGACAAAATAGCTTCTCTTGAATCCTGATTATGGTTGTCATGTATCTGTATGTACAGGTCCATTAGTGAGGATTCTCTGAGAAGGTACGTTCACTTTGCAAGTGAAAGCTGCATTCAGGAGTTGCTATCGGCGTCAGACTCAAACAGGGATGGAAATGGCAACGATGGATGGAAGGTTCTTTCCCTGGATAATGGGGTCGAGATATCAAAACGTAGGTCTGGATCTTTCCACACCTTTCGTAGCCGCTGGCTGCTCCGTTCAGTTTCTCCCCAACAGTTCATCACTGTTGCCAATGCTATTGATGCTGCAAGGGTAATCAATCTTATCATTTTTACACTATTGCCTCTGTACATGGGTTTGAATCAATGAAGATTAGTGGGTAGACACTGACCATAAATCCCACGTGAAACTTGACACTTCTTTCATCGTTTAGCCTTTCCTTTGCTCATGATGTAGTAGTGACAGGTAATATTGTTTGTTAATCATGGTTGTGATTTTGATTGGGACAGCAATGGGACTCTGACTTGGTAGAAGCCCGGTACATTAAGGATCTTGAAGACAATCTCAGCATAATCCGTCTCAGATTCGGAGAGAATTCTAAACCTCTGTTTAGAAACAGAGAGTTCATAGTATACGAACGGCG
>CAODLS014008009.1:0-11146 GCA_948243855.1 Flueggea neowawraea
TGTTGAAAAATGTATTTTTCTGACTTTGAATCAAAAGGTTATTTCCCTGTAGAATAAATGGTAAATTTCTATTGAGTATTTTTGGGTAATCCAGCAATTTTTATTAAATTTAACAACTGGTATTTTCAAGTTATTTTTACAATTAAATTTATTTAATATCACAAACTTTATTAAATTATATATTATTATTTTATTTATACAATAAATATAAAATACCGCACAATGCGCGGTATGAAATCTAGTGCTGACTTAAATAGACAACCAAAGAGATTGGCTAAAGCATAACAAGATAACTTGCAGCTGAACAAATCTGTCGTCGGCTCCCATTCCATAACACGGATATCCGAATTGTCGGTAATTGCTAGTCCGTACCAGAGCACGTTTTTCTTAAGTGAAGTGTACTTTTCTTGTATGAATGTTTTCTTCTGCCTGTGCTACAAACTCATCCATCTCTGCCAGTATCTTATCTCTAGCTCTAGGTGTATTCATGATTTGAAATTTCTGTAACATAAATTTTAGCACTGATTTGTTAATTATTTCCGCTGTAAATTATACTTTCCACATTTTCAATATGTAATGAATAAAACGCAACTTTGCAGTTTCTGTTTCTTTCTTTTCAACGCTATCACACGGAAACATTCCACGGTTGTCTATGTTTAAGGTTGTACCCAATGAATGAACATGACGAAGATGCGACTTCCTGGACTCAGGAGGCAAATCGCATCGAACAAATTTTGTTTCTTTGAGTTACTAGTTTGAGACATTAATTCTGCAACTTCCACCTCCAATAATTTAAGTTATCCAGATTTCGATCCAACTTTACTTGTCAGCACATAGCCTAGTTACTATCAGGACAATTTTTAGGTGAAGTGTATTGAATGATTCCTCCAGTATTCCAGCCCTTGTCACATCCCCCCATCTCTGTAGATATTTCTCTGTCTCCTAGTGTTGTTCATGATAGAATTGCCGTCAGTTCTTTTATACAGAGGAACTCAATAAGAGAACCCTACGCACAATAAACTCGGAACAAACCTTGGCATCAATCAAACAACTCTTAATCTTATTCCAATTCTTAGTATTAGTAACTCTCTTCTTCAACCAGTTTGAGTAGTCCCCAAGCCTATACTCCTCATACCCCTTCCCAGAAAAAACCTCTCCGGCACATTTGTTCGTCACGACGAACGAGAAAAGTATGAAACAGAACAACACAATCAACACGAACATAACCAGCAAATACGGCCACGAAATGCGGCAACACACGCCGATGAGACCCGCGAGAGAAACAAACATGAGGAACACACCCAGGACTATGACCGGAGTATCTGAAACAATTTCCACGAATGCTCCATTTTTCTTTCATGACAATTTCTACAATTTCAGCTACATCTCAATGACTCAGTTTATCATATTTTTGAAGGCTTTTGTTTCAGATATATTGGCCATCACTCCAAGACATAATTTACCATCTGCATAATTTGCAGCCGGTTGTAATAGATTCTTCTGGTTGGTTTGTTGAAGTTGATATCTGAACGATTTAATTTCCTTAGCCTTTTCTTGAATTAGTATATTTTCCTAACGTATAAGTGGCTTAAAACAGTCTTCGTTATCCAAGTTGTATAGTTCCAAATTCTAATTGTTCTGGATTTAAACTGTCACGACCCGAAAACGACTATGACCGACATAAGAGGCGAACCGAACCAGAGCTCCGGCCCATCTCGCATAGAGATAGCAATTTATACCCTACCCGATGGGTACCGACCCTACTTGTACCCAGTCAACGCTGATATTATCCGCTTTGACTGGGTATGAGCACAGGTACGGGTAATACCCGCATTTTACTGTACATGTACGGGTAGGGTATAGATATAGGAATATTATATTCGTACATGTACTCTTACCCATTGGCTAATATCCATACCCATGCCCGTTACAATATACATATACATATATGTATGTACATATATGTATAGATATATGTATGTATATATATGTATATAACCAATGATTGATTGACCAACAAATCAAGCATGAGAGTTTAAGAACAATATTTTTTGTCTAACATTTTGGTATATTTTGGTCTAACATATTTTAGCATATTACTATCACAAATATAACATCTAATATATATTTTTGTTTAACATTTTCTCCACAGTAAGAGACTAAAACTAAAAGCTATAATTTGGATGTTGCAATGAGAATATTGGAAATGTTGCTCATCTTCATTCTTATATAGTATTTTAAACTATAATTTTTGTATAAATTATCTATCAAGTGATAACTTATCACATTACTATTTCATTAACCACATTCAGTTGCAAATTATAGATTTTATATTATGTTGTGTGAATATAGTATTTCATATTGTCTCGTATATTTTTTAAATCTATTGTTTTAAATTAGTGATATATTATTTTTTTAAGTTAATTAACTAAATTTAAACCATGAGTACCCTACGGGTAAACAAATACCTTATGGGTAGGGTACGAGTGATAATTTTTATTACCTGCATGGATACGGGTAAGGGAATCGATTTACCCTACCCATTACCATCTCTAATCTCACACAAGCCTTAGACGATCAGAACATTTACCCATTTTCTTACTCCAAACCATAATTAACCCAAAAAACGAATAAAAGATTTTATTTATAAAAATAATATCAAAATAATATTACTAAGTAATAAAACATAAATATAAGTTAAAGTATAAAGAATATATTTATCAGTAAATACTGTTAATCAAAATATACATATACAATCATAACCCACAGAAACCCGGTGTGGAGCATCTACTGAACTGACATATTAGGGTCCGCACAAGAGGGCACTCACTGCTGAACATGCGATCCTCACTGAATGTAGAAGCTAAGATAACTTGAAAAATGTTAAAGGACAGGGGTTAGTAAACTCAGTGAGGGATAACACTCCAAATCACCTCCAGGACTCACATAAACTGTTTTGAAAATGTTTTCAAAAATGCCACACGCAGAGATATATATAAGAACATACGTATACACGCTACATATAATAGTAGGTTATAAAATTCCTCTTTGAAATCGTCCGAACGCTTAGCAGACAACATGCATCATAACATACGAATACATATCATATATATACACATATAGCTGAATATATGACTGGGATGGAGCTAAAATGAACTAATAAAATTCCTAAACTCACTAACTGATGTGGACTATGCCACCTGACCTTCGTGTCTGGCCAGACACACGGTGTTACCACCAACCTTGGTAACTAGGCCTTGATTGACCATTAGTATACCAAAGGCTACGCCTCTCCAAAACTGAGTGCCCCAAATCAGCAGAGTATATAATTATTAATATATTGATCACAGGCAAAAATGCAAGCAAATAAATTATACTGATACTGATATTTATACTGTACTGATCTTATCTTAGCTTATATCAATAACTTATTTTACTGATGTCATCACAAATTATATATATAATTTATACATTCATATTACTGAATATCATAGATATCGATAACCAAATTCATATATCACATAAACAAATTTAGGATTTAGCTGATCCTTAAATTAGTCCATTTACAGATTATGTCTGAGCACACCAAAAACACATAATTTGAGAAGACACAGCTTATGCATCTGAAGCTGCTACTGCATTCACCTGAAAGCCGTGCCAAATAATCCAAATAACGGATCAGCGGTGGACAACTGGGTACCTCGGAATCAAATGAAGCCAAAAGCAGACAATGAAACTGAAAACAGACAAATTATAATCGAGTCAAATACGGAATGGTACAGTACTGTGGCATTACTGAGTGTGCATGAATGCAAATGTGAATTCCTAACCCACGAAGACGACGAAAATCCAATTGCTATAGAAGATCTAAAATTAAACTTTAGTCCTTAAGACTTCAAAAAAAATTAGTCCCCAAACTTCTCAAAAATTATCAATCAGTCCTCTAAGTAGTTAAAATCCTCAAATTAGCCCCAAACTCTTGAAACTTAGTAGTTTAGTCCTTGAGATAGAAAACTTTTCAAAAACACCCTAAAATCCATATTGATCAATACCTGATGTTTCAAACCACTCACATTACCTCAAATCACCCTCAAATACTTAAATCCATCAATAACTTCATCAAAACAACTCCAAAATCATCAAGAATCATGCCAATCTGAACTAAACCCTAACCCACACAAAACTACCGAAAATCTCTCAAATTCGAGCTCAATCTAGGTGTTTCTAGCCTTGTTCTATTATGATCTAACATCCCTTAACAATTGTTACAACAAAAACGAGCTAAATCCGAGCTCACAAGCAAATTCGACAAAAAAGAGATTTCAAGATTAAGGAATGAAAATGATGAAATAAGAGGAATGGAAGGACAATCTTACCTCAAGAGATGTTTAGGAGCGATGGGTAGGCAATGAGAGAATGATTCAGATGATTTTGAGTGAGAGTTGAGTGGAAAAGAGGGTGTGAGCCAAAATGAGTCGGGTTAGGGTTCTATATAGAACTACAACTTGTTAGTTGATTACCCAAACCTAGTAGTCAACTAATGAAGAACATTCCTCACTAGTCGACTACTTAATTGTGCGACTCGACTACCTGGTAGTCGACTACCCAAACCGCGAGTCAACTACCAAGAGTTATTTCCTCACAAATTGATTTCTTCCAATTATTCCATTCAATCTTATCAAACTCCACTGAGATCAAAATACTTAAATCACTCCAAAACATCATCAAATATCCAATCATCATCTCAAACTCCTAAACATCTTCTCAAACATTCTATATTGAATTCGAATTGAAAGGATTGCTATAGAGAAAAGAAAATTGATCAGAACAGACTAGGTGTTACATACTTCCCCCTCAAAAGAAATATGTCCTCGAATTTTCAAAAGATTTAGGCCAGAAAGATTACAGAGATACACCAAGGTGTTAATACAATTCGAATTCTCAATCTAATCATACTCAGGTATTCGGATGTTGAAACCAGATCTAAATTCTTGAATCAAATCAGAATTCATAGCTAAAGCAAATCTAACATAAAAGGGTCAATGATCATCCTATTAATATTCCAGATTATTCACACCCAATTGTGTAGACAATTGGAGGATAATAAAGAAATTGCATGCGTGGAAATGAGAGATACAGACTTATGAATTGGAAAAATTTAATAAGTGTGTATCCAACGACGCATCTCATCATAGTATAAATCAAACTTAACTTCAAAAGATACTAAATAGGTCTGAAACAGACTTCCTAAGAAATACTTTCACATAATGCCAGAATACACAGAGATAGATTGAGGTACGAACTTATATGTAGGCAGAATCAAATAGGTGTGGATATCTATACCACAATTAATGAGAATGATGTTGTTATGAGACTTTCACTAATGTTCCATTAGAGAACAAGTTCAACCTAACCTTAATCGATTAATACATTGACATACGAAAATTGTCTAAGACATATCTTATACAGAACAAATTCATGGAATTTCAGAATGTATAAAGACAAATTGAATTGGTAGCGCTAGCTGATATTCAACAATTCATACGATGATTTCAGATGTCGATGCCCAAATCTAGTTCAGAATTTACTCACATTTCTCAATACAGAATATCCAATTTAAGAGTTTGAAGAAATCAGACACCAAAAACGTGTACCCAAACACTTACCATAGTTTAAGCATAGAAAGTTTTGATAATTGACTAGCACACAAATTATGATTGCACTAAATCATAGACTGACAAGGCCAACGTGGTTGCCGATGCTTAGAGCAAAAAAGCAATGGGAAGTTTAGCTTATATCTCAGTTGAGAGACGACTAGTAGTGTCGGAGTGGTAGAATTTAATGGAAAATGGTGTTGGTTTACAATCTGGTGATTCAAGTGTATTGTTTGGTCATACTAAGGTGAAATCTGTTTTGTCATATTCAAGAGGCTTAAAGAGAGATACTGAGATGCATAATTTGATTGGAAAAGCCAAGTTATCTGATGCACTTAGGTTTAGTGTTGATGATTTTGAAGTTCTCTGGTTTGGACTAAGGTTATTTGTACCATTTTCCAGTGGTTTACACGAAGAGATTATGACTGAAGGTCACAATTTCACATATTTTGTAATCTTAGAATATGCTAAGGAAGAAGAAAAAGAATCAAGAACATTCTTAGGACTAACAAGGCCTAAGAGAGAGTGAACACTCTTTTCACAAAGCTCATTATTATATAAGGTGTATCAGGATCTTTGAGGGTCTTATTGGTGGCCAAAGAGAAGGAAGGATATATCAGAGTTCTTCAGCCGTTGTTTAACCTGCCAGTTGGTTAAGTTCAAACATAATCATTCTTTTAGGTTGTTGCAACAAATGCCTCTTGTCACAATCGATTGGGTAATTGGGTTACTGAAATCACCTTTGGGATATATCTCCCTCGACGTAATTGGAGGAAACCAGACAATATTTAGGAAGGTCATCTGGGTTAGAGACACAATGGCAAATCCAAGCCAAACTACGACCATAGAGCACAAAGATATTGCTAAGAATAACATAACAGTTACAGAATTTTTTAAGGAAAGCAGAACAGATATAGACTGATGAGCTTCTTACAAGTATACAAAAATCGATTGTAGTAATAAAAATTTAAGGAGTATTCCTTGGGTGTCAAATTTATAGAGAACATGTCTAATTGTGGCCAAATAAGAAAACTAAAGCAAATAAAAACATCAAGTGATTGCTTTTAGGGTTTTGTAAATTAAAGTAAGTAAGAAAGTAAACACGAGTACTCAATAATAGGAAAATGTTAGGGCTTTCGAGATAAAACCAAAGATTTAGTTGCCAAATAAATGAAATTGGGTTTTAGGAAATGAGTGTGAGTGTTCTCTTCACATGAATCACTTGAGACCTCTCTCAAGGTCACTCAAGTCATACCTACACTCCCTAGGTGGGTCCTTTCGGCCTCACCTAACCAAGTTAGGCAATTTAAGTTCATAAAGGAGTTTCATCGAACACCTTGTAGGCATTGAATATTTCTATCCTAACACTCTACAAGTTCTATGCAAGTGGACCTAACCCAAACTTCATCACTTGGGCTTGTCAAAAACAACGTTATGGTAGTTAAGCACAACATTATCCCATTCATTACAAGTCATAAAATCAATCACCATAAATAGATATAGCAATAAAGGCACAAATAACAATAGATATAACCATAAAAACACAAAACCCATGATAATCATTCATTAAAGCAACATCAATCCAAGGTCTACATCTCTAATACCCGAACAAGGGTTTAAGCTAACATATTTACAAAGAAAAGCATAAAACTAAAAATAGAAATCCTAAACATAATTTTCAAACAATGAAAAAGAAGATAAAAGGAAAGAATAAATCTTCTCTCAATGGGTGATGAAAGCCATCTTAAATTCCCCTTCTTTTTCCTCCTCAATACTTGAAGCTTCCTTAGAAATTGATGAGAGAATGATTCTCTTCCTTAATATGTGTGTGTCTAGGGATGCAAAAATGTGGTGGAAGAGTTGTATTTTTACCCCTCTTGATCCACCATAAACCCAAACAAAAGTCTCCCAAAAATGACCTAAGCATGTGCTTTGGTCCCCAAAAATTTGGCCTTTTCCGTCACACACTCTCTCCTCATCTCTAAAGTGTCACAGTTGTGAAAAATGTGTGTCACGGTCGTGACACATTTTTGTCTCAAAAGAAAGTGCGAAAATCCTCTTTGTCACGGCTGTGACACTTGGTTGTCACGGTCGTGAAAACTTGCTGCCTCCAAGTTCTCCATTTGGCTTCGCTTGTCACGGCCGTGGAATGGTCCATCAAGGTCGTGACACCTCTTTTCCTCCAAGAAATCTTCAATTTCTTCATTCTTTCATGGATTCTCTTAGAGCCTTTCCATTTTGAATCTCTTTTGCACCTTTTTCTACTTGTTTTTCTCCAATTTCCTTCATCCTATAAACATTACACAAATCACATAAATTTCATCATAAAAATATGATTTATGGTATGAAAATAGATATATTATTGCTTGATTAATCATGTAATTTTAGCATACATCACATACATTGCTGAGGGAAATAGAATGGATACCGATATTACTAAGGAATATAGCTTACAGAAAGAACCCAAAAAATTAGTCATTTGTTGACCCAAGTCCAAAGTCTAGACAGATCAAACCCAAAATCAGTTCATATACTTATAATCATATTCAGAACATATCCAAAGTCATAATTACCTTCATCATAGGCTTCTAACTCTAACAAGGCATTAATAACAAAAGCAATTACATCGACAATTGTCATTGAACGAACTTCCTACTTTACCAAATACTGAATATCCTTAAAACTAGTGGAACCAATAAGTCTCCCTCTCAGTTCCATTCCCTTCATTAAACTGATCGACTTCCAGACATAAATTTCCTTTCATATCAACCCATGATCTTTCCTAACAGTCCATAGCCCATATTCTTAATACGCCAAACATCCTTAGCACTATAAACATTATTGCTCTTGTACACACCGGATATTGCCTACGTTGTGAAATCTACAACCCATGTCTTAACAAACTTAGTTGCGATGCATTACTCAATACACCGCAAAGTTCTCAAGACTCAATAAGAAGCCAACACTTACTCACCTGTTAAATATTTCTTCAAGCTCGAAAGCTCTAATCGTGCAATTCGGACTACACAAATTTAACCTGAGTCAACCAGGTCATAAGAGCTATAATCCTAGGATAAATCCTAGATGGATTCCCTTGTAGTACCTAGCCTTACTAAGGAAATTCTGAATCTTGTAATGGTCTTAGGTTTCTGCTAATGAAGTAGTACTTTCGCTTTCTTTAGGTCCATCATAATACCATCCTTGGACATAACATGTCCCAAAAACACCACTTGTTCAAGCTAAACTCATACCTCAAGAACTTGCATACGATTGATGCTCCCTCAATATCTACAGGGCTTACCTTAAGTGGTCTTTGTGCTCCTCCTTACTTCTCGATTACATCGAAATGTCATCAAGTTGAACAATTACAAACCGATCTAAGTATGGTTCAGACACCATGTTCGCTGGATCCATAAATGTCGCTAGGGCATTTTCCAAACTGTACGATTTCATAAGGAACTCGCAATGGCCATACTTACTCCGGAAAACGGAATATTTTCACCTCTGATTTTCAACTGATGAAACCTCGACCTTAAGTCAATCTTAAAAAACTATTGTGCACCCTGCATCTGATCATACAGATCATCTATCCTCGAAAGTGGAAATCGATTCTTCAATGTCACTTCGTTCAACTGATGATAATCGATGACCATTCTAAGACTCCCATCTTTCTTCTTCACAACTAATACTGGAGCACCCCACAGTGATACTCTCAGTCAAATAAAACCTTCACCCAATAACTCCTATAATCTGAATCTCTAACTCCTTTAATTTTTTTGATGCGATCCGATATGATAGGACCGATATCGGATCAACATTGCAAACTCAATGTCAAAATCAAGTGAAAGTCCAGATAACTCCTAGGGAAGTACATCAAAAAATTCTTATACCACTGGTACATCTTCCAAATTTATTTTCGAACCTTGAGACTCAATTAGCACAAAGCCAAATGCAATTCACAACTATGACGAATCATTCTCTTCGCTTTAATAGCTGACACATCCTCATTCAAAACTGTAATATTCCGCTCATTTTTGTCAGGAATAATGTAGCTTTCTAGCTAAGTCTGATTTGATCTTGAGGATAATTGAACGTATTTCTAGGGATTAGGTGTCATCAAATCTTGAAGGAGGTCCGATGCGCATTGGGAAATGTGATATGTCGAGTATGTGATTTGAGAGTGAATAACGTGCATATGACGTACATTGTCGAGTGAGGAAGACGTACGTTATCTGAAAAATAGCATGACGTACATTGTAGAGATATGACATACGTTATCTGGGATACGAGGATGATCAACGTACGTTGCCATGGTAAGACATACGTTGGGTTGTGTTTCTTTGAATCTGAGGCTACTGGATGTTTCACGACGTACGTTGTGAGGTATAAGGTATGTTGTGCACCATCACAACGTACGTTGTCATTGAGTATGACGTACGTTGCCTTTGAAAATGTCGAAACGGTGCGTTTTGATCTGCAGCTCTTAAAACGTTTGTAACTCGACTTTTTTGTCATTTTCACTCAAATCTCTCCAAATCACTCTGGAACGCTCTCATCTTGGTTCCCCAGCATTCCTGATCCATTTCAGAGGTAAGATCAACATCCTTTCTTCATTTATAATTCATTTTCCTGCATTGATTCATGAAAATGCATTTTGTCCGAATTTGAAATGGGTTTCAATTTTCGGATGATTTGTGATGAATGAATGTTGGAGGATGTTAGAGGATGTTAGAATATGTTAGATGGGACTTGTATGAACTTGATTCAAGCTTTGAATCGAATGATTTGATGAGTTTTTGGTGAACCAAGGGTTTGGTTCAGGTTTTGATGATTTGAGCATGAATGGGTATTTTTCTGTTGAATCTGAGGTTGGATTCGTGTTCAGGAGGTCGATTAGAGTCAGAATACATGATTGGTTTGGAGATTCATCAGTTGAATCAGAAGTTAAATATTTTTAGAATAAAACTAGAATTTTCTCTATTTTTATAAATTCTGAACTTTGAAATATAAATTTGAAATTTTAAAAGGTTGAGGTATAGAATTGTAATTTTAAAAAACTTTGGAATATTTTTGTAATTTTGAGGAATTAGGCTAATTCGCAATTTTTTAGAGTTCGGGCTAGAATTTGAGGATTCTGACTTATGGATGTCTAGTCAGTAACCCTATCAGTTATTGGGGACTGTTTTGTAATTTGTGGAGTCTTAGGGACTAAAACATAATTTTACACTAGTCGGTGACCAAACTGTAATTTTACGTATATGGTATATTTTGGGTCGGGGATGATGGATTCACTCCCGACGTATATGTTCAATGACTTGAGGGTCAGTATTTGCATACCATGCATCGGTACCGCCACAGTACCACATATTGATATTTGCTATGTCTGTATATATACAACTCAGTGTGTCTGTCAGCAGGAGCAGCCACCCGCGAGCAATATTTGACTGGATCCACGGTTTTGGATACCAGGTGAGTGAAATAGCAGCTTCAGA
>CAODLS014011506.1:0-11673 GCA_948243855.1 Flueggea neowawraea
CATGTCATATACACTGTTACATCTTATGTGTTCATGTTTAAATTTTATTTGCATTTATGTGCTGCATAGTTGAATTTTCTACTAATTTTTGCAATGTTTGTTATGAGATTGTTCTTAAGTATTAGATAATTTGGAACTTAAATTCATTAAACAGCCCATACATTTGTGCGAAATTTAAATTTTATGCATATTAAATTCAACATTAAACAGCCCCTAGTAATAGAGCCAACAGGAATTCATAGTTGGATTCACACAAACACCCGTGAGCCTTTGAGAGATATACACTTTCTTTTGTTGATGTGAGACACTCATGGTAGGACTCTACTGGGGTTTGTTGTAAAAAGCATTTTGAAGACCACACCGTTTTAATTAAGACACTGAAACGAAAAAAGACATTGTTTGTTAACCATTTGTTTTATCTGTTTCTTTCAATATCTACCTTTTATGTTTATCCATTGTTTACCCCTTTTGAGCCTAAGACTTTTTGATTATTTTAAACCCGTTTTAACCCATTCCTATTTTGTTCAAAACCTCAAACATTTGAACCCATAAGTTGAGAGACTTTCTATATGTGTTACATTGCCAAATTATGTTGTATGTTGATGCCAATCTTTTATGTTTATTTAGACATGTCATATATGTCATTTTTGTGCTCATATTGTTAAAAATACATGGCTGCCCAATTTTTATGTAATGTTTGGACAGTGGCGTTGCTTTACTTTGAAAAAAATATAGAAAAGATAAAGATAAAAAAATAAGAAGAATAAATGAAGTAAAGCAACGTAGAGAAAGTAAATGGTGTTGGCAGCCTTGTATCATTGAGCTTAGACATGTATTGGTGTTATTTCGGCATTAGCTTGGCATGTTTGTTTTGTTGGCAATGTATCACTTGTTCTCATCCTCTTCTTTCAACTTATTAAACCCATAATATTAGCCACGTTACAAGCCTCTAAAGTTCTTTTTGATCAGTGTTTTGGTTGGAATTATTAGTGGTTACGATTTGACTTTATGCCAAGCCTTGGAAAGCCTTTCTGTGAGTAGGAGCGTAAATTATTCACCTAAACACTTGAGAGATAGAGTGAAACTTGTGAGGGTGCAAATTTAACTATCCCTTTTGGGGGCATTACTAGTGTGGAGACTATTTCCTTTTTGGTGATTGTCGGCTATCCTGGAGATAGTTGTGTTTTCTTTTGAATATTCGATGCATATCGGTTTGGGTTTTGCACTATGTGGGGGTAACGAGGATGATTATGTTTTGAGATTCTTAATTGTTCTAAGTTATAGAATGCTTGATGACAAGCATTGTTTAAGTATGGGCATATTTGATAGGTTGCATTTTAGGCACATTTAATATTGTATTTTGTGTTTGTTTTGCATCATAAATGGTTGTTATTCATATCTTTTTATGTTTTTCGTTTCTTTGGCGTTTTAGGTGGAAGGTTTGTGAATTACATGGATTTGGAGCGATTTTGGACACATTTAAGCTTGGAGGGCACTTCGGCAGGACCATGTTGTAGAGGGCACGAGACTGGACTGACTTACTCCATATTGGACCGTGTGTTTTCACTTTTGGGCTTCGTTTTTTTAGCCTCATGGACGTGTATGAGGGCTGCTAATCTAGTTTTATTGCTAGAGCAAAACAATTAACCTAGTTATTATTATTTTAAATTATTTTGGAGTGTAATTAGGATTTCCTAATTAGTAAACATATAAATACTCTTTCATTTTGGATTAGACTCTCTTTCTCTCGCATTCTATTATGGAGAACACGACTTGGGCAGCAAGGAATACTCTTGATTTTTGGCTTTCTTCTTTCATTATGTGTAACTAAACAATCTTCTAGTTGAGGTATTTCTGAAATTCGATCCATTATTGTCATGAGACTCTTGCTTTATTTTTTATAAAGCTTTTCGAATATTTATTCAATCTTTGTACCTTAGTTCCTTTATTATTACTCATATTAATTGCATGATTCAGTCGGTTATGTGGTTGAATGAGTGGTATATCGTTATTTAGGATTAGTAGTGCGTCACATTAATCCTAATAAAGGTAACAAACAACGTGGATTTATGTGGTTTGGGCATTGTTTATTGTTGTGAGGTTGAATAATCTACTTTAAATGAATCACAACATTTTCGGTTTTACTGACTAGGATAAATGTATTTTTGATTCGTACTGCTCTATAGATTAAATCCTGTCAGGGCGTCCTGGGGGTTGTCTAGTGGTTAGGGAAGTAGACTGCAGGGCGTCTCGGGGCTATCAAAAAATTATGAAGGGATTAGTTAATCGAGTGCGTCACCGTTAGCTATAACTTTGTCTGTTCGAAGGCTTAATAATTATCTTTTGTGTTCGTGTTCGACTAAATGGATTGAATGGATGAAATACCTTGGCTAAGCTTTCTCATTATTGGATTTCTTCTCATTTTTATTGTTTCAAATTATTTCTTAGTTGCTAATTTTCATTTTGGTTTCATTTTGATTTTCGGCATTGCTTACATTTTCATCGATTTTATTTATTTTATTTTCCTATCACAACATTTAAACATTTCTGTACCGGTCTCTATGGTTCGATCATGCTTACTACTATACTTCGTTCTGAGTGTTTAGAAGGAGGTTAATATTATTTTGGTGGGTTTGACACCCTATCACACGTGGGCGGAGGAAGCACATGTTTCCATCTTACGTGGCACTTAAGTGCCCAGCTGGTATATTTTCTAGGCAAAGTGACCGAGTTGAAGCATAAAACCCAGAAATGACCATCTTGTAACATTTTTCACTTTTGCAACTAAAGATGAGCATTGAGTCAAATTTTGTGACCATTGGTGTTATTAACCCTTTTTACTCACTATACACAAAAATTGTTTCAAATATTTCTCATCCAAATTTAATAGTTGTTGATTTTCTGGTAATTCAATCTTTCTTTATAGTAATCATATCTTCGACCAATTGTAATAATAAATTCAAGATAATAGAGAGTTTGTGAATTAAAGGGAAAGAATGGAATATGAGAGTTTTGGTCTTATGTAGAGGTCAAGAAGAGGATTATCAACATGGATCCAAATACATGAGCTTGGTTTTGATGGATGAATAGGTGAAAACTAAAAACCATTACAATTGTCTATCTAATTTTCAAAATACTAAAATATTAGAAGATATAATAGAACATTCAATCATCTATTGTTCAATGACCTAATCAAGAATGTGACTCTAAAAGGAAAATTCGGCAAAATTGAAATTGCTCATCCAACGAAAGAAATAACAATACAAAATAATATTGTTGTTGCCTCGAAAAATGAACAACAATACTGATGAAAATTGAAGAACTCAAGAATCGTGAACGTTGCCTCGTAGCCTGAAAATACAAGAAATTGTGAGGTTGAGATGCTCCTCGGGACACCTCCGACGCTCAAGTCAATATAGATTTTAGTAGAGTATCGGTATGAGTGAAGAGTAGAGCAGACCACTAAATGTTGATGCCAATGCCTTTTTATAGAGTACGTATTAATGAGTAGATATTAACTTCTTGTAATGCTTCACATTGATGATGACCATTACTCTTTCTATTACTACTTAGAGTGTAACCGATGGTTTTAATATTTAGGTATCATCAATTGCTCCTCACTCTTTGTCGGGTCTTCCCAAAATAAGAGTATAGAGTCAGGCATATTTTCTCTTAGACGACTTGGGCTTTATTTTGGAATTAACCAAATTGGGGCCTTTTATGCTTGTTTTCTAAACTAGGGAGTGCTTTTGTTGTTTTTCTGAAACACAAGGACTTATCTTCCTGTTTTGAACTTCGATGGTTTCATAATTAAGTCTTCAAATTTGCTTCCCAACTTGCGGCCTTCTTTTTCCAGATCCGATTTTCAATTTACTTCCTATTTTGATTACAAATCAGATTTCCGTAATTGACTCCTAATAAAGCTTTTCCCAATTTAGGCTTTCTAATAAAATCTCTTCCTAGCCGTAAATTGCTCCTGCCGCCAGCCTCAACTATTTACTTTCTAGAATTATCAGAGCCATCTTTTTTTTATGATACACCTTTAACACAAACATCCACTCTCCATGTCCAGGTTTTCTAATTTGTCAGTCCAACTTCTTACGGTTTGGCTGAGACGATGCTGCCCTATTACCTTTTATTTCTATTTTTTTCTACCTCTTCTGTCACTCGGTGTTCTTTTATTGTTTTGTTTTGCTATCTTCTTGCTCTCTTTTTTTTTTTGCCTCGATTTCCTATTGCTCTTGTTTATTTATTTTCAGTGCAAGTTCTGGGTGGTTATTTTTTTTTTCTGGGTTCATGGTCTGGTTCACAGTTCGTGTTGGTGCTGTGTTACTGTGTTTGTGGCTGCTGTGTTGCTGTGTTCAACATTTTTGAGAGACGACGAGCCGCTCGAGATGTTCAAGAGTTAGCACGTTGTTCGAAGTGTTCGAGTTTTGACACATTGTTCGAGATGTTCTAGAGGACTTCACTCCCGCTACCGAGTGGGTGTTCAGGAGCTGCACCTCAGAGGACTTCACCCGTGCTGCCCAGTGGGTGTTCAGGAGCTGCACCTTGGAGGACTTCACCCTCGCTATCGAATGGGTGTTCAGCGCACCCTGGTGGCTCATGATATCATATTCATTCGTGTTTAGTGGCTCGTGGCTCATGGTTCGTAGCCTCGTCAAGCTCATCAACTCACAGAGTCCATCACCAATTCGCCTTGCCGAGCTCACCAACACGACTTCACATCGTGTAGTTCGTGATCTCTATTGCACCTCATGAAATTTTCCATCCACTCCACCTTGTGAAATTCACCATCTCCTCATGGAGTTCACCTCCTCGTGAGGTTCAACATCTTAAACCCACCTCGCGGAGTTTATCATCTCCTTGCGAGGTTCAACATCTTAACCCCACCTCGTGGAGTTAATCATCTCATTTCGAGGTTCAACATCTTGAAACCATCTCATGGAGTTTTCCATCTCCTCATGGAGTTCACCTCCTCGGGAGGTTCAATATTTTCTCATGGAGTTCACCTCCCCGAGAGGTTCAACATTTTCTCGTGGAGTTTACCAACTCGTCGAGTGGAGTTACTTGGCATGTTTGTCATTTCAATTCCACTTCGTGAAGATCATCATCTTCACCATGCTGATGTTCTTGTTCATGTGATTTTCGTTCCTGCAGACTTTATAAGTATCGTTGCTCTCTAATCACTTGGTCAAATGACTTTTTGAGCAAGTGATTTCAGTTGAGTCTTAGTTGTAGAAGTAGTTGATTTTCTGGTTGAGGACGAAGTAGACAAATTTCTGCGTGTCCTCATGACAACACCACTTGGGGTTTCACTTGCCACATGCCTCAGCGAAGGAATTGTCCATGTGTTCACAATAATACCATATGGGGTTTCACTTGCCACACATCTTAGCGAATAATCGTTCGCATGCATACATGACAATACCATTTGGGGTTTCACTTGCCACACGTCTTAGCGAATAAACGGTCGTGTGCATTCATGAAAATACCACTTGGGGTTTCACTTGCCACATGTCTTAGCAAATAAACTGTCGCATGCATTCATGACAATACCACTTGGGGTTTCACTTAGAGTTTTATCATTAGTCAACGCCTAGTTTCCCACAGGCTTGATGACTATATGCGATGTTCAATTTTCCACTATATGTGTTCTACAATGAGCACCTAGTTTCCCGTAAGCTTCATGCTGCATTCCCACGTCGCAATCTATCCTTTCATCGCGTGTTTTCATAGTGAGAACTCCATTTCTCACAAGCTTTTCTACTCACTTTGTGTATTCATCATGTGAAAGCTCGATTACTCACAAGCTTTTCCACTCACAGTTTAGTTGTTTGCCACGTGAAAACCCCATTACTCATAAGATTTTCTACTCATGTTGTGTTCGAGTGGTTTCAAGATGGTTCTTGTGCGTTGATGGTGAGAAGCCAATGCTCGGAATTACTCCATGTTCCTAGTACTTTTGGTTACATAGGCCCTATTTCCAACAAGCCTTTTCTATTTTATGTGGCCAAGCACTCGACTTGCTTTAACCTATTCTTCATTCACAACAGTAGTTATTTATGCATGAGAAAGAAGAATTTTATTCGTTAAGCATAAAATTACACACGAAAAAGTCAACAAAATCTCAAACTATAATTGAGGGACAGAGCTTGACATTTTTGTTGACAGCATGCCTAGTTGGCCATATGTTGATCATTTCTTTGATCGTCATTCTTCCTTTGATGCCTTCTTTCATTGCTCGGCTCCCCTGTCGATGCTGCGTCAACAACAAATTGGTCCAAGTGCCACCTTGAACCAAGTTTTCAATTTTATTCTTCAGTTCTCGACACTTGTTCGTAGAGTGTCCACTCGCATCGTGGTACTAGTAGTAGGCATCCATATTCTTTCTTAGATTCCATACCATTCTATTGCCTTTAATATCATTGACCTCGACTCGTTCAATGGTGTGTACTTCTTGAAATGGGCAATGAGTGCTCTAGAGTCTTTTGACTTCTCCTTCTTTCCTATTTGGCTCCTCCTAAGCCTCTCTCGCCTTTCGCTTATTCTTTTTGTCCTCCTTGGTTCCTACGATCCTCATGACCTTAACCTGCAAGATGTACTTATTGGCTGAAATAAAAAGATAAGCCAAAGTCGTGGGTTAATCTAGAGGCAAAGACTCATGTAGCTGCATCGATCTTGTCCCTTGCATAATCGAGGCACTGGCACTCCCAGTTGCGGATCGTGAACTTCGAGAGTGGCACCCCCTGAATCTGTCTACATATTGTCGAAGAGTCTATTTCTCATTTTCTCTTATGCTCAGTAAGTATGTGGCATCATTTTTTACTCTTGGTGTAAATGATGAAAGCATTGATGAACTCCCTACTAAGCTGCTCCAAGCAAGAGAATGACGCCTCCTTCAACCCATTGAACCAAGAACGTGCATGGTCCTTCAATGTTATTAGGAACGTGTGGGACATAATGACGTCCTCCCATCCATAAAGCATCATGATGGCATCATAGTTCTGAATGTGCTCATGTGGGTCCTCTTTTCTCGAGATAGTTGGCATTTGAGGCATCTTAAACTTCAGGAAAAGTGGTTTTTCCATTACCTCCTTTGTGAATAGAGCTTTGGCTCTCTGTTGCTCCTCCTCCACAGGAACCAACTTCTTCTGCTCAAGGACCTCTTCAATCATCTTCATGAACACTCATCGAAGACTGGGGATCCATTTTATCCCTCTTCGGAGGAACCCTTGGCTCTCCTCTACACGTACTTTCCACCACCTCATGGTAGTTTTCTCTTCTATCCTCGACCCGAGCATCAGGCACTTCTGTGTGTTGGTGATAACTTTGTTACAGAGCTTCACGCCTTTTTGAGACTCCTCCATTTTGAGCACTTTGGGCATAGGCTCGCAACATGTGTGGAATCTGTGCTTGAGGAAGGAATTGTTGGAGCAAAGTCAACATCTCGCCCAAAGCTTTCTAGTTCTCTTCATTATGCTTCCTCAGCACCTCGTAATCAGCTAGTGGAACGGTTAGGAAGACGATTCCCGAGGCTCCAGCTCCAACTCTCCTTGCATCCTCCTCGGGATGTTTGGGTTAGTTTGGGGGTGTTTGCACCATGATGAACGAGTAGGTGATTGTCGGTGAACCTTCTCCCGGACATCTATGAACAAGGATTTTCTTTCAGTTTTTCCACAGACAACGCCAATTATTGTTTCCTCAAAAAATGAACAACAATAATGATGAAACTTGAAGAACTCAAGAATCGTGAACGTCGCCTCGTGACCTAAAAAATACAAGAAATTGTGAGGTCGAGATGCTCTCCGAGGAACTTTCGACGCTTAAGTCAGTATAGATTTTAGCAGAGAATCGGTATGAGTGAAGAGTAAAGCATTCCACTAGATGTTGATGCCAATGCCTTTTTGTAGAGTACGTATTAATGAGTAGATATTAACTACTTGTAACGCTTCACATTGATGATGATCATTGCTCTTTCTATTACTACTTAGAGTGTAATAGATGGTTTTAATATTTAGGAATCATCAAGTACAAATATCATGAAGCAGAGAAAATGCAAGAAAAATAATGATTATGTGCGATATATAAGTGCATAAATTAAACTTAACAAAAAATTATTTATAAAAATATTTGTTTTAAATCCTCATATGATAACATTGCACATGTTATAGCCATCGTTGTCAACCTTAGCGGTTTAAAAATAACTATGAAACATAAAAAGATTACATCAAAAGTAGATAAATTACTATTGTTGACTCATAAAATTACATAAAATCTTATCATAACATTTTATTACCTTCGTTTTTTGTTGCATTATCTCTTTCCAATAAGGAAAAAAAATTGTTAATTTTTTATATTTTAAAGATTTATCTATAACCAAGTAATTTGTAACTAATAACTCATTCATTCACATTTATAAAAATAAAAAAAAAAGTTAAAAACCAGTGATGCTAATGTTGGAATCCGAGATGCATACATGTAGCGAAAAATAAAATTTTTTGCCACGAATTCCACCAGGATCCATGCAATACAATAAAATCGATTAAGGAAAACGTGTTTACATCACTGATTTGTAGAGGAGAACATGCGAGGATGTTGTTGGATTTCAGTCACAGACATTGTAGAACGCAAACACGCTATTCTGGTATCCACATGAACGAACTGCCTAACAGAATTGGTGTGCTAGCACCTGATGTAAGCTAAAATTGCATACATAATTGGCAAAGATTTCTAGCATTTTTGTCCTACAATTGAAAATTTATTATGGTATTTATGTAATTATTGTATTTTGTAGGTTTGATTTGAATTGCATGAATTTGGATTAAAAATACGAGAAAAGGCATGAAGATTTGATGTTCAAGATACAAATGAAATGCAAGATGGAAAGGCCCGAGAGAACCAAAGAAGAGATGAAGAAAAATATGAAAAAGGGACGTTGCAAATGGATCTCTTCCTAACCGAAAATCACCACGGTTGTGGCACTCAAGCATCATGGTCGTGGCGACGCTAAAATGGAATTATTCTCCCTGCCGAAAAGTGTCACGGTCGTGGCACTTAAAGCACCACGGTCGTGGCACTCATGGACCTCAAAACCAACATGTGACGCAAAAGCCAATTCTTGTGGGGACCAAAGACATCTTTGAGGGTATTTTTTAGAGAAATTTTGTAGGGTTATTAGGTCATATGAGGGGGAATAAATACTCCTAAAACTTACTCTCTTTGTCATTCTTAAACTCCAAAGAATCATTCTCTTTGCTTCTTCAATTTTTTAAATAGAATATTCTAGGGTTTCAAGAAGGAGGGGAAGGTTTGAAGATCTTGGGTTTCTCTTCAAAGTGACATTGGAGAGGGGTTCTAGGCTTCCATCTTTTCACTTTTTCTTTATCTATTTAGCTTAATTTTCATGTTTTGCTTTTATTTCTATTTTTGCTTTATGTTAATTATGGTAGCTTAAATCTCTTGTTAGTTCTTAGAGATGTAAGCTATTGATGAATATTTTCTTATTAATGAATGGGTATTGTGTTTTATGTCCAATATTTGAAGATTGATTAATAGGTCTTGTGATTTATGTTCTTAATTTGATGTTTGTCCATTGGAATTGATTTAATGGCTTGTTTTAATTGACTATAGTTGAGATAGATTACCTTGATGGTAGTTTAGATAATCCTAGTTGATGGATCGAGAGCTGAAGGCTAGGAGAGGTCGACTTGCATTAAACTTGTGTGGTTTAAGATAGAGATATACCTATACCTACAAGGTGTTCGATGAAATTCCCCAATGGCTTAATGAACCTAGTTTAGCTAATTGAGGCCGAGAGGACCCTTTTTCTAAATGTAAGTATGGCTTAAATGACCTTGAGAGGTTCTTTAGGCTAGCTTGGCAGAGAGAACACTCATTCCCAAAACCCCATTCATTAATTGCAAATAGGAGTCTTTATTTGAATTCTCGATAGTCCTAACGCTTTATTAATTATTGTTTGCTCCTTTTGTCAATTGTTTGCTTATTTAATCTTGTCTTGTAATCCAAAACACCAAAAATCAAATCATGCTATTTATTTCTTTTATTTTAAGAATTGATCACACTTAGTACTTATTCCATTGGGTTCAATATCCCTTGGAATACTCCTTGGTAAAACTACATCGATTCTAATACGCTTACTAGACACCGATCAAGGTTTTTGCACCGTTGCCGGGGAACAACGTACAAATTGTGATATTTTTTTTAATTTTTGTTTCCCTTTTGCACTTGTAGGTGTTTATGCTTTTGAGACGCACTAGGAGCTTAGAAAATCAAGAAGTTATTCCTTTGATCTCCAAGATAGAAAGATTTTTTAAGGAAAACCAAGTCAATCAAAGAAGAGCAAGGATGAATGGGATAGTTAGACCTCGAGTTGATGTTAAGGATGCTAGGATTAGGCAAGCTCAAGGAGGTGGTAATGGAAATCAAATACCCATGAGGGTAGCTTTGAGGGACATCTAAAGATCGGTCATTGGAGCTTCACCATCTTGCATTAGATTGAGTGATGGGGCAAGGAACTATGAATTGAAGGCAATACACTTTAACATGCTTCCATCATTCCGTGGGTTACCATCGAAGGATGCTTTGACATTTCTAAGGGATGTTTACACCACCATCCAAACATTCCCTCTACATGGCCTAACCGAAGATGAGCTAAGAAGGAGGTGTTTCCCTTACACATTGAAGAATAGGGCAAAGACTTGGTTGATCAATTTTCCGGAAGGATCATTAGGAAATTGGGAGGAGGTCTATGACAAATTTATGATGAGGTACTACTCCCCACAAAAGACTTTGACCTTAGAAGCAAGATTTGTTCTTTCTCACAATTGGAGAAAGAACACTTCCATGAGGCATAGGAGAGGTTAAGATGCTTCTCACTCAATGCCCTCACCACCAATTTTCTTTGGCATTGCTTACCCAATTTTTCTATGATGGACTAACCATGCATAGGCAAACCTTGGTGGACACGGCTTCAGGTGGCTACTTTGGAGACAAGACCGCCGAGGAGGTTTATGACATTTATGAGATGTTGGCAACAAAGTCACAACAAAAAGCGGTTAAGGGATGTAGAGTGGACATGCATGAGGTAAATACTTCCACTTCTCCCAAATTAGCTTCCATGGTTGATGAATTGTCTAGGAAGATGAATTTGTTGCTAAAAAGGAATGCCTTGGTGAATGAGAAATGTGTTTTTGGTGGAGTGTTGGGACATGATGAGATGAATTATGGGATGGCCCGAGGAGCCGGTGAAGGAGTTGGTTATGAGGATGTAAATTTTGTGGGGGGATTCCCAAATGCTCAACCTAGGATTGATCCATATTCTAATTCTTATAATTTGGGTTGCAGGAACCACCCAAATTTTCTTGGAATGACCCAAACTTCAACACCAACCCACCTAAACCTATGGGATGGATGATGCTTATGACACCCCAATCATATTAGGGAGACCCTTTTTGGAAACCGAAGGAATTTGCATTGATTTGACTAAGGGGAGCATAATCTTTAGAGTAAGGAGTGCATGTGAAGAGTTTCATATTTCTAAGAATGTGCATACTCAATTGCTTGATCATGATAAAAATAGGTGCATTCTTTAGAAACATGTTGCATGATCTCTAAGGATAAATCTTTAGTGTGTCCAAAAGAAGGAAAGCT
>CAODLS014013925.1:0-13016 GCA_948243855.1 Flueggea neowawraea
ATTTACAAAGTGAGATGGAGATGTACCTTGGCTAGGCTTTCGTGATATTGATTTCTTATTTATTAATTTTGCGCGTTGATTTACTTCTTTGCTCTGTTTGTTTTCTTTAAATCAAAATCTCATCTTTAATTTTATTGTTACTTTCTACAATTAAATAGAATTTTACTAGTCTCTATGGATTTGACCTTATTTTCCACTGTCTTCAATTATTATTTATTGTGGGCTTAGAGTAGGAAATTAATTTGTTGGTTTTGACACCCATCACACAGGTTTAGATTGGCTTACTCACACGAACAATCGCCTTTAGTGCTAGTGGGAGCATGCAGAGATGAGACAAAACTCTTCTAGCGTTGTTGAGAGTGAGTAGAATTGAGATAAGTTTTAATCAATGTCGCCTTAATGAAAGATTAAGATGAGGTTGTAAATATTTGTAGTTTTACAATTGATTTGGATAGACCAATCCAAATAACCTGTGAAAGCCAGATTTGAGATCTCACTATAGTGGAATGCTTTAAGAACTCAAGTTAGTCGCTTGTGATTGTTGACTGAACTAATATGTACGGTGTGTGTAAAATATGATGACTAAAACACTGTAACATATGATTCATATCATGTGGGCTTATTCGACTGTAAAAGGTAGTAAGAGAATGAATCCCTGCTTCTTTACTGTGTGAGACCTTTAGAGGAAAGATAGTACCCTCTAACTAATACCCTTATTACTTTATATTTCTATTCAAGGTTTTGATTTGGTGCTTGTTGTGTTAGCTAGTTTACCTATGACTGTGTATGATTCGGTCTATGGAACTAGTCTAGAAAAGCAGTCAAGCTCAAAATTGAGAATTTCGAGTGATAAAGGAAGACGTGTTCGGTATGTCCATTGGCCAGCCAATCCTGTCGCTTGGGAACAGCGTGAACATGATTATGGATATACAATACATTATCGAACAATATTTCGATTGAGAGATTTGATAAAGAGAGATTAAAATTAAAGGAACTGTATGGGGCATTGCGAGATCAATTATATATTATAACTCATATATCGTTTGGAAATCAAGGGTAGAGGTGACTATGTTATTCCTAACAGATGCATAGTAATAAGCTCCTGAAATTCAAGAAAAACTCGCTAGGTTGCAAAATCCATTTGCTCGTATAAGAAAATGTTTGCTTAGTTTTGACATTAATGTTGCAGAGAATCTCGCGTCGGGTCTTACATGTCATGTGCGAGTGACAGATGTTGGAAAAAGGGTCGGGTCGCCCATGACAGGTCGACCTGAACCTAAAATCAATCAACACAGCATTTGCAAAATGCAATTGTTGTGCAGTTGCCAAAAGGCGCAATAATGCCGAAAGATTGGCAACTCTTCACCATATCATGTCATTGATACATGATATATATACCCAAATAAACTGACGAGAGTTGATGTACAATACATCTGCACATTAACTTAGAAACAAATACTTAACAATCATAACATATTTGTGTCAAAGTGGGAGGCTAAATTAGGCACTTGGATTGTGAAAAGCGGATTGCAATTTTCATATTTCGATCCTGGATCTAATGAGACTACTTAAGGTTAGTTAATTTATTTAATTAGCAGTGTTTTACAGAAACAATGAATAAGAGCCTTAGAGATATACTTGAAAGTTCAGAGCCATTTGGAGGTAAAGTGATGGTTTTTGGAGGAGATTTTTGACAAGTTCCACCAATTGTTCCACGTGTTTCTAGAAAAAAAATTGTGAATGCAAGTTTGGTAAAATCATATATGTGGTTGAGGATAGAGAAACTAAATTTGACAAGAAATATGAGAGCTAGAACTGATCAAATATTTGGAGACTTTATTTTGTGCATAAGAGATGGCAAACATCCAATTATATCTAATCATTTAATACTCCTGCCAGATGAAATGATCATAAAAAAATGATGATATGGAAAAGGCAGAAGATGAATTGATCAACACAGTTTTTCCATCCATGCATGAGCATGCATATTCTGCAAAATATATGACCAAATGTGCAATTTTAGCAACTAAGAATGAATATGTTGATCAATTGAATGCCAAATTGATAAACTTATTCCCTGGTGAAAGTAAAGAATTCAAAGTTTTGACACAACATTTGATGACGCACACAATTACTATCGAGAAGAATTTCTGAATAGTTTGTGTCCGAATGGTCTTTCTCCCCACAAGTTAGAGCTAAAGATTAATTGTCCTATCATACTACTCAAGAATTTGGATCCTGCAAATGGTTTGTGCAACGGAACTACAATGTTGTGCAAAGGCTTCTCTCACAATGTTATACAAGCAGAAATTTCACTTGGGCAGCATACTGAGAAACAAGTGTTTTTACAAAGAATACCACTTTATCCTTCTAATGATGAAGGATTCCCTTTCAAATTATAGAAAATACAATTTCCTATATGGTTATGTTTTGCTATAACAATAAATAAAGCACAAGGACAAATAATCCCGAAAGTAGGAGTGTATTAACCTCAGCATGTGTTCTCCCATAGACAATTATATGTGGCACTATCTAAGGTACTTCTATGTCAACTACAAAAGTTTTGGTTAACAAAGAAACTTTCAACCTCTCAGAAGGAACATATACAAAAAATATTGTATTTAAAGAGTTGTTTTCATCAGAAAGTTAGTTCATGACAATGGTTCTTCTTATCAATCTCTGTGTAACAAATACTTTATTTTTAATTTCTATTACTTGATCTTTAATATTTATTTAACAGTACAATAGTTTTAATTTCAATCTCTATTAACAATAAAATGATTTCAATGAATCGCAAGTCCTTATAAGCGTCTTTTTAAAGGAACACAATTTTCTATTTTAACAACACAATCAACATATGTAGTCATTTTTTGGATCTTATGTCTATTGACTTTGGTCGAACTATAGGTTACGTAAAAAGTAATTGAACAATCAACAAAAGGATGGAAAACTACATCAAATAGTAGAGAAATTATCATTGTTGACTCAAAATAAGGGTGACAAAAATACGCATCCTTTTCTTGCTCCATTGTTTCTTCTAATAAAAAATATTTTTTTAAAAAAATATTATCATTCAAAAAAATTAATCCACATTGAATAACATCTTCTTTTCCATTTATAAAAATAAACAGGTTTGAGAAGACTCCTGTGATGTTATAGAATGATTTAGTCAAAAACGAAGGCTTGTAACTTGAAGATGAGCATACAGAGAAGATTAGCATAAAATTGGAACGATACAGATTAGATTAGCATGGTCCCTGTGCAAGGATGACACTCACAAATCGAGAAATGGTCCAAATTTTTTGACAAAGAGTTTCAAAAACCCTAGTAGCTCCGAAAAAATAGGAACTCCCTTTTCCCTCACTAGAACTCCTATCGCCTCTTCGCCATGGCTAAGTCACCGACCTCGCCTCTGCCTCGTTTTGCCCCGACTGTGAATGATTGCTATATGAATCCACGTGACATGTTTTTCACACTGGCCTCTACGGTTACGGCGACGTTTCACACCCCGCTGGTTTTGCCCCCAGGTGCAGTCATGCCGCCACTGACGAATAATTCTTATGTTGCCGTCTGAAATGATCTGTCTATCCCTATTAATGTTGTTTTTGCTGCTCCTCCACCTTACAACCTCGGCGGTTACATTTCGGTTACTGTGTCTCAAGACATTTATGATAAGTGAGTTAGGGCTTGCCAAACCTCCTTAATTAGGCGATTGATCCTTGCCAAAGGTGACTCCCCATGGCTCCACAATGATTTGAAACAAACACTCTCAGCCGTGTCGGACTTGAAAACCAAATGGAAACTTATTTCCCTGGGAAAAGGGTACTACCACGTCTTTTTGAATTCTCAAGAGGAATAACAAATGGTTTAGAGTAAAGGCGCCGCTAATCTTAATCCAGTCATTTTCAGATTATAGTAATAGGTCCCGAGTTTCGATCCAGAAGCACAACACTCTACTACGCCTCAAGTTTGGATCTGATTGTATAAACTTCCTTGGGAGTTTTGGTATTCGAAACTACTTTCTAAAATTACTAGCGAAATTGGTGTTCGTCTAAGGATTGACACCAAATCCTTGGATAGAGACCTAGGACACTTTGTCGGAATACTTGTTGACATTGATCTTACGTCCCATTTACAGGAAACGTTACATATGAAAACTGTTACGCACTCTCTATGAGTTGATGTGGTATACAAGAACCTACCATCTTACTGTTCTATTTGCCAATTAGTTGGTCATTTATCATCGGCTTACTAAAGGAACGCTAAGCCACTGCCCACTCATTGACTGAAAGATGCTACAGTTTCCAAGAAAGCTCCCACTAAGCAGTGGGTGCCCAAGCATACAGCCATAGTGCTGGTAAAGCAGGCTCTCTCTGCCTTTGATGCAATCGTGTTGACCCTTGCTATGGTTAACATGGAAGACAATCCACAACCTCTTGGTGTTGACCAAACCGTAGCCATTTCTACTACTGTTGATGTGGTTTCATAGGATAATAATACCCTCTTACCTGTTGAGGATACGGTTGTGCCTTTAGAGGCGGCTCACCTTGCTGATGAAGAACGGGAGGACATGGTATACACAGATACTGCTGCCATAGATTCCTCTCGGCCATCTTCTTTTGGACCAGTTATTAATCCTCCAGTTAGTGTACCCACAGTGCTACTAACTTATGGGTAGAACAGGTAGAGCATAATGCAGATGATAATGATGCTCCCGTGGATTCAATACCAACCACTAATCAGGTTCATGTTGATGATGATGGCACTTGGACAACTGTTAGTCATAAGAAGAAGCGCTCTCCTACAAGGCACAAGCCAACCTTAACAATGCTTGCCTCTCAGAGTCATACGCGGCCTTCTCACCGCCTTAACCTATGAAGATTTTCTTTTGGAATTGTAGAGGTCTGGGCAATGCCAAAACATAACGAACTCTCAAGAATTTTTGTTTTCTTCATTTGCCAGATATGATTGGATTATTTGATCCTGAAGAGCAAACACATAATTCGATGGCTGGAAAGCGGGGACTGAAATACTTCTTTTTATCATTTAATTATTGCTCACCGTAAGTTCAAGATTTTGATTAATGAACTTGTTATTGATGGTCAACTCTCACGTGACCAACACACTTTGCAAGCACACTCTATTGTTTATTTTCAAGACCTTTTTTCAGCAACATATATTAATGGTAAAAGCTTTTCAATCATGCATGACACAATCCTTTGCTTAGTAACCCCTCAAGATAATGCTAATCTGTTGTGGACTCCGTTCGCAGAGGAAATCTATGTAATTGTATCTGATATGGATGCTGAAAGAGCTTTGAGTCCCGATGGCTTCACTGGCTTGTTCTTCAAAACCTTTTGGGATATCGTTCATACTGACGTATGTGAAGCAGTCTGCTATTTCTTTTCTCATGGTTATGTTTCGCTGGCCTCAATTCTAGTAATTTAATTCTCATTCTGAAAAGTCCTAAAGTTAATGAGCTTTTTGCCTTTTGCCTGATTGTTTTGAGTAACTTTGTCTTCAAGCTTATTACTAGAATTCTGGCTAATAGATTGGCAACTATTGCTACCAGAATCATATCTCCTAATCAATTTGGTTTTCTGAAAAATCGTAGCATCTCTAATTTTATTGCTCTTGCTTCGGAGGGAATCAACCTTCTGGATAAGAAATCTTTTGGTGGCAACATGGCACTGAAGATCGACATTAGGAAGGCTTTTGACACTATTGAATGAGACTTTATTATGGAGATCCTAACTTCATTTGGTTTTGACAGCAGATCTGCTCGGCTTTCAGTGGTCTTTAATGGCATTTATTGTGGTTATTTTTTGATCTCCCGTAGAGTTATACAGGGAGATCTTTTGTCCCCATTCATTTTCTGCCTCGTAGAGGATTTTCTCAATCGTCGTATTTCCTCACTTGTTGAGGTCGGTTCCATTGTGCCAACGTCTCATGGTCAGTATACTTTTCCTCTCATCTGTTTTATGTTGATGATATTTTAGTCTTCTATAATGCCACAAAACACAATCTTGAACCCCTTAATAGTTTGCTTAATGTTTATGGGACTTTGTCTGGGCAAAGGGTTAGCTGGAAAAAATCTAATATCTTCTTAGGGAGCAATATCACTCATCGGCGAAAGTAGGATTTGAAGAATAAGCCCAACACGAGCTTAGGGCTTTTGCATTTCATTTATCTAGGACTGCCTATTTTTATTAGTGTTCCTAGGAGACAAAGACTTCAAGGAATTGCTGATAAAATTATAGCAAAATTTGCTAAATGAAAAGGGGATACATTGTCTCATAAGCTCTTTCCTACATTCTTTTATTATGTACCAATGGCCTAGAAGCCTTCTTTTGGGGCATGGAGACGTCTATTAAAAATTTTCTCTGGATGAGATGAACCATTACTAAAAAGTTAGTTGTAATGCCTTGGAGTGTGTGTTGTCAACCCCTTAAAGAAGGTGGCTTAGGTCTAAAAAATCTTAAGGCCTTTAATGAAGCTCTTCTGCGTAAATGTGCTTGGAACATTATAAAAGGAGAGTCCTTTTCCAGCTCTATCTTCCGTAACCATTTTCTTAACTCCACGGGACATCCTAAGTCAACTTATCAGCGATCTTCCATTTGGGCATCCATATGAGTTCACTTTAGCAATATGGTGGACGACTCTTTATGGTTTGTGGGTGAAAACAACTCGGTCAGTTTTTGGCATGGCCAATGGATGGTTCTGATGGTGGCTGACCACTTATGGGTCACGGATCATAGACCAGGTACTGTGAGGGAGTTTAGGGAGAATGGTGAATGGAAAATCCCTTGGCATCTTTAGCTTGCTTTTCCACACTTTTATAATTTTGTTTCAAATATGTGTGTCCTTCCGGTGGCTGATGATCAGTTAATCTGGGTGTCTGATATGGATGGGAAAGTTTCCATAAGAGCGATCTATGATTTCATTTGTCCCTATGGTAGACGTCTACCATGGCATAGCTTTATTTGGGCTAATTTCATCCCCCTTCATGATCTTTCAACTGCTGGAAGGCACTCCATAGATAGTTGCCAACAGAGATGGCTCTAGTAAATTGTGATTTTCATATGGCTTCATTATGTAGATTTTTTTGCTCTTCTGTGAAATCAGTTCATCATTTGTTTTTAGAGTGCAGCTTTGCCAGAGTAATGTGGGAAGTCGTTTAGAGTCCTTTTGGCCATTCCTTTCCCTCATGTTGTTCTCTTTCTGAGATGTTTGACGTGGCAACATCATTGAAATTCATCTCTCAACTTGGGGCTTATTGGCGTACCTCTATTGTAACTACATTTTGGCTTCTCTGGCATACCCGAGACAAAGCCATTTTTTATGACATTAGGCCTTATGTTTCTCTCTTTCTGAGACGAATTTGGGGAGAAATTCGTCAGGCAAATTTTTTTTAGGTCGACGCAATGAGTAATAGCCTGTTAGACCTCCATGTCCTTAGTCAACTAAGCATTACAGGGAGACCGCAAAAAGATCCTTCAATCCTCCTAGTGAAATCGCAACCCCCTCCTCCAAATTGGATAAAGTTCAACATAGATGGATCTTATTATGATTCTAGTTTTAGTGCAGGTGGAGTTTTTTGTACTCCCAGAGGCTGTCCTAGAGGTTGTTTCTCACTTCCAATAGGCATAGTTCCTTCCTATGTTGCAGAACTTATTGCTGCAATTTGGGCTATTAAGAAGGCTTGGGAACAGGGTTGGCATTCCTTATGGATAGAGAGTAACTCCACTTATGTGGTGCAACTAATTAAATTTCGCTTAAATTTTGTCCCTTAACAGGTTTACCTGGACTGGTGGGAATGCTTGCATCTTTTGTCTCATATGAGAGTGGTAGTTTCACATATCTTCAGAAAAGGCAACGGAGTGGCAGACAAGCTTGCTAATCATGCCCGTACTCTTAACAGTCTTGCTTGTGGCCAACATTCCCTAGTTTTTGTGGCCCTCTAGTCTATGGTGATTTAAATAGGGTAGAGCGGTTTCATTTTGTTTAAATAACATTTTCTGCCTCCTTTTGGTTGTAATCATTTACTTTTTACATTTTCTTTTTCATTAATAAAATTTGAGCTCAGAAAGATGAAGAGGTCGTAGGGGAGGTGCCAACCTAGTTGAGAAGTCCCTATTGTGGTAACTGATTCTTGAGTTTCATGCCTTTATATATAAAAAAAAAACTTAAAGATGAATATTCACAACAAAGTCCAACAACTGCTTTACTAAATACGCAAGCAACAAAATATGAAGGTATAGTTCACTACAACTATTTGTTCTTCTTACGCAGAAATTATTACATAAGAATGCAATAATTATATTTTTTACATGTTTCAAAATTATTACATAGTATTGCATTATGTATATAGGCACATTTCAAATAAAGAGTACAAGAATAAGCACAATATTAATACAACCAAACATTGAAGCAACAGACCAATTATGTGACAAGTATTTACCTAACCTTCTATTACCGAGCTATATATAAATACATATATACTTGAGCCTTTATTCTCTTTCACTTTAGAATTACACATGAGTATCGTAAAAGACAAAATATACCTAAAAATGTTGTCAATTTTTACTAAATGTTTTTGTCTAGTGACTTCTTCCAATTACTACCTAACTTTCAAATGTGAAATTTGTGTGAGTGATGCATTACAACTAATTAATAAATATCCCCATCTGATTATATCTTTGCTATAGATTCAACGCCATGACAACAATGGAAAAGAAACAAACTTTGTACGAACCATCTACTGAAATATGACAAGCAAAAAGGATATCTTTGAATGAAATTGGAACCACAACTTACGAGGTAAATTATTGATAAATTGATGTCTACAAATTTTAGAACACGAACACTCTCTTTAATAACATTGTAGGCAAAGTTGCATTCTAAGCAAAAATCAAATCAATAATCAACAAAGAAGAGTCATGACGTTACACATGCAAAAAAATGTTCAAAGACAAAGATATTAGAAGACAAACATGATAAAACCTACTGTGAAACTTGCAAAGAGCATACATCTAATATACCAAGGTAACTTCAAAAAATTATCAATACAGTTACACAACAAAAATTATAAATACTAAATTCTATATATTCATGACCATAATGCTTTTGCAGGTTTTACTTAAAGTTACAAAGTCTCAGACAGAACAAACGATGTTGATGTCACACTCTTCGATGAAGCATCATATCTTCCAAAATGCCATGCCCAAACTTATGTGAATTACATAACCAAGGTACATATTTTATCAGTCCAACCAAACCGATTAAATTTACATTATCATTTTTTATTTATATCAAACCTAAACAAAACCAAATATAAACAAGCAAAGGACAAATACAAGAGTAAATTGTATAAAAGGTTGGATTTATAACAAGATAAACAATATATATATTTCTAATATCTTTTAAAGATGTTTTCACAAAGACCAACTATTTTATCGCATAGGAAATTCAAGCTGTCGAATAAAGCCACATCGACGAGCATACAAATAAAAGAAGAAACGAAGTCAAACTCGACGATGCAGCAAAATCAATAAATGACATGGAGGACAATACAAAAAATGACATCGAGGACAACATTGTTCAAGTAATTGAATCTATCAAAGAAGACAAAAAAACTCAAGCCAAAGGGAGGAAGAACAAAACAACAAATATCAAAACCACCAAAAAATGGAAACAAAATTGGACTCAGAGCATACAAATACTCAGAAGAGCTCAGAACACAGAGGTAAATGAAGAAGGAGCAAACCAAAAACTGATAAAGATGAGGACAACAAGCCGATAAAATATTTGAGGATAAAAACAACCAAATAGATTACTTATATTTATTTTTAAGGGTAGTTTTTTTACAATTTGAAAATTCAAATTTTTATTATTATGACTTAACGAATTTTACAGTCATACAATTTTAGCACTGTTATTCCATTTTATTCTTAAAGTTTACTTCTACATAATTAATAACTAGAAAAACCATTTATGATGATATTAATACAAATATTACTTATGCATGCTCTGAAATTACAAACATATAATATCAAAGTACAATGTTAAAGCATGAAGCTAAAAAAATATCCTTAATTTGAACTATAGTCATATATAATGTTACATTTCCATTTCATTCACAAATCTACATCTCAGCTTTTGAAGTACATAAACTTAAGAACACATGTAAAGAAATATAATAACCAATGGAATTTTATTTTATTAACTCAATTTAAAACAACAAAAATTACACGTGTGACGCACGTGACAAGAAGCAGATTAAGACTTCAGAGAGGCAAGAAGCAGCGATAGAGACAAAGCAATTTTAGGGTTTGTTCATATTGAGAAAGTGAGAGTGAATTGTGTGAACTAGACTTACTAACTGAGTTTTTTTTTTCAGTTTAATTGAGTTTTTTATTTTTTTAAAATTTCAAACAGAACTAAAAGCTATATATTTTTTGTTTTCTTTCATCTCTTATAGCATTTATCTTCTATAAGCATTTAAGATAGCAATTTTTTCACTAAACATATATATTATGAATTATATAACTAATAAAACAAAACAAAAATAATATCTTTATATGAAATAATGAAGGCATAACTTATCAAGTAAATCAATACTCAAAAGCAAATGCATCACAAAACAAAAGGAAAAAACAACAAAATAATGAATATGAGGACATGCCAATTAAATTATTTAAAAAAATCAATAAATTACATTACTCTTTTTTTTGGAAATTTACAAGTTTAATAAACTTGTGCGATGCATTAATTACTATCTGTTGTTTTATTTTATTATACAGTATTTATCTTTACTAATCTGGGTAAAATTATATTTATTATGCGAATTTATCGACAAAAACCACACACATATCGAATTTACTAGTACATTTAAGGTTGGTGATAGATTATAAGAGCAATTTTCGTAATCAGGCTTGAGTAGAAAAATAACTTGATTCTACTCGAACCATCAGATATTGCAGCGGAATAAATGCCTTGGTTGCAAGTGTAAAAATAGTAATAAAATGATCAAATAACACCGCAAAGCTTCTATCACACAAATATTAATTCTTCCATTCCGACTAACCTATACAAAGACATCTCCAATCTACCAAAACCAGACACTGTTATTTGATTCATCCTTTGGTCGAATTTTAATAAAAAAAATTTATCTGCAGACGTCGCGTAGCAGTAGGGATCCTATAAGCATTGAAGCAGAAGAAGCCTTTTTGCTCTTTTGCTGCCATTCACATTAATGCGTAGTAGTAGCCACATCAGAAGCACGCCCCTGTAGAAGCAACCCCAAAATTCACACGGTACGTGTTTATTTGAGCTAAATTGCATAAATTTGAATAGATTTAGTAGACAATTGGTGTTTTGCTTGAATATACAAAACGAAAGAAGTAAGGAAATGCCACAATCGTACCATTCAACCACAGAAGGCTAAGAATATTGAGCAACGAAATCTCTCCGGAGAAATTACACACTGGCAAAGTACATCATTGCAGGGTTAAAGGGTTTGGCAAAACATTATCTACCAGAGACTACTGCAACAGAAATTTAGAGTCCTCTATTAAAATCCCCTATACCAGTACATCCCGTCTTATTTCCAAACAAAACCACAGAAAAAATTTGGTGGAGGAACTTAAATAATAGTATAAATCCGCAGTTTTATTTTCTTGACTCAAGTATCTGAAATAAGAGAGCAAAATGGAACACCACAGCACGGAATCTTGGGGCTGTTACCATGAAATTCCTGTAGGAGATTTGACATTGCTCAACTAAAGGATATGCAAGACCATAGCTTATCGATTTGCCGGCATGATCTCTAGTCCCCACGGACGCAGTAGGGAGTGTGACTAACTCTAAATGATGTGAAGTTTTAATGAGGGGAAAAAGGTGTACAAAAACCGAAAACATCGCGTCAATAACCTAAACATTTTCAAGATTCCTCGGCCTCCAGGTATTGGGAATGAGCTGCAGCCAGAAGAGCAGCACCGATCCCTGAGCTATCATTTGAGTTCTGAGTATCAATACGTTCGGCAACTTCCTCCCCAAGTAGTTCCTTTAGAGTGAGTTCCATGGTGAACCTAAATTTAGTGCAGTGCTCATACAAACCACCATCCAGAGCAATAGCTGACTTGTGTGTTTCTCCATCCCTAACAGTGTCTCTTCCCAGTTCCTTCAGGATGCCAAGTATTCCAGCAGCAGACAGGCGGGCACCAGGAGTTGCAACAATGACACAAAGCTCAACGATAACTTTTCTCATTTTGAGGGAGCTATTATGTATCTGAAGGGGAAAAGCATCGTTATTCTCTAATATTTTCTCTCTCAGCAAGAAGTGCCGAAACAATGGGGAAAAAAACATAATGATGCATGTCAAACAGCATACCTCCAAGATATCTTTCAGTTTGCTTCCCACAACATTCAAATCTGAAGACGTATTATGATGCATAGCAGACATGTGAGGAGTGTTGCATATTTCATGACAGATATGTAATTATTAGTCTATTATATGCTCTGATAATAAAACGTAGCAGCATTTGAACGTTTAAACGTGGCGCCTGTGTATTTTGCAATCAGAACCTGGAAACATCTGACCTTTTGTTCCCGAGATGTCCTCAATTACATCAGGTTAGAATTACGATGGATCCCAACTTCTCTCATGATAATGTTGTTTCATTTATTGATCGGTTTGAGAAAGTCTGTCAGTCAATCAGTCATGAGCTGCTCCGGAAGATTGTTTGCATTTTATGGGCTTTATGGTGTCATAGGATTGATGTTCAATCAGAGCAAGCCTTTCTCAGTGTGTCACATCTCTTTCACTGCTGGTAGCATTTTAGGTCAATGGAAGATTATGGGAATGACCCCTCAACCTCAGCAAAATAATACAGCAACGAATATCACCTACCAAGACCAGCGTTCTGATTTGTCGCAACCTCCTGAACCTGGAAAATGTAAAATCAATGTTAAGCAGCAATTTTCAGCCAAATGAATAGGTGGGGGATAGGGATCGT
>CAODLS014015019.1:0-10945 GCA_948243855.1 Flueggea neowawraea
TCTCATTCGATCCATCATCGTTTATACGCAGAGACTACAACAACATGAGGAAGATTATGAGGCGACAAAGAGCAAGAAACAGAGGGAGAAGAGAGAGGAAGAAGCAGAGGCGATGGGGAGGAAGAAACAAAGGCGAGAAGAGAGAGGAAGAGAAAGAAGGGAGAAGAGAGGGGGAAGAGAAGATCGATATGCGACAGAGAAGGGATGAAAAGACAGAAAAGAGGGCGGCGACAGCAACAGACGGAAAGATCGGGAATGGAGGAGGAAGAAAAAATTAGGTAAGAGAGAGGAAGGAGAAGGGAGGGAAGGAAAAAATATGTTGTATAATAGTAAGAGAAAAAAAAAAGTTGTATTACAGTAGATAATAGTCTTTTATGTTGTATTTGTGAAATGAAGAAAAAAAGAGAGACATCAGATGTAATTTCCTCAATAAAAAAGTATTAATGTTTACACAGTTTATTTATTTATTCAGTGGAAAATACTTTATTCTTAAAATAGTTAATGTTTTATGAAAGAAAAATTACTAATATAAGTTGTGCAGTGGCGGACCGGAAGGGGGGTCCAGCGTGGTCCGACAACCTTTCTCTGGCCGGATGGACTCCATATATTGTATGGGGTCCCACAGGTAATTGTGGAACAGGACCCCTCCCTCCTGCCGTGAGAAATGAAGGTTGAAGATGACTCTGTGTTTCTTTTTTTTTTTCAAACCTTAGGGCCTAAAATGACATTGTTTTAGTTCCCAGGGCTTAAAATTTTTTTTTTAACTCTCGGGGCTAAAACTCCGTCATTTTAATCCTGAGAGTTAAACAAAATTAATAGGCCCCAGAGTTTATAAAAAAAAAAAAGAAAATTAAGACAAAAGTATATCAAAAAAGAAATTGTGAGGAGCAACAGAGGAACAAAGCATCAACATCTTTAAAGAACAGAAGTAGATCAGCTGTGAAACCGCACCAGTCACCACCGTCCGTTCCGACTCCCATACAAATGATGCCCATGCTTGAAATTTTTTCTACGTCCGCCACTGAAGCTGTGTAAATAAGAATATAAATGAAAATACTTTTTATTATCCTAACAAAATTAAAACAAAATGAGACAGTCTTCACTACTTGTTCTTTTATTTATTTTTGCGTCCCGGAAAGAACGGTTATCTTCCACAAACAGAACATAAATGGCATGTTTGACGTTTGTCCTGCTAATCTGCTATAACAGTCACACCGCTTATCACTGCTAGCTCCATAACTCCGTCCTTTTCGCCTTCCCACCTCATCGGTAACCACACCATCGCAACAAGAACCATTCATCTCGCCAGGTATTCGACTTCACACCAAAATTTTACCACTTTCTTTTCCTATATATTGTTTTGAATTTTATCAAGTTTTAAAGTTGATTTCAAGGTGGTGGTTATGGTGATTGTTGTCATTGCTTTCTGGATTTTGGTTCTTTTTTTCTTTATGGAACATTGAGCATTGCATTTTATGCATGATTTGACATGCGCATGTAGTAATAGTATCCATTTTCTTCTGTTGAATTGGTTGAAGGAGAACGTAGTTAAGCTCGATAACCATTATTTATTATCTGGAAGGTCAAGGTTTCAAATCTTACACTTTGTGAGATAGGAGAAATCGTTAATGTGTATTTACGAGGCCCATTATTTTGTAGAAAGGAAAAAAAATAAAAAGAAAGAGAAAAACTTGATCGGCATTATTAATTTGTGCTGATATTATTGAATTTTAGAATACCCGATTACATTGCTTGCATGGTTTTACTCAAAACTTCATGAAAAGTTAAATGCATGAACTTTTTGGGTTATTTTTTGTATGATGGACTTGATTCTTGCATTAATCTTGTAGTTGTTGATTCAGTGGTGGCTAATGGTTATGCCTTGACCCCTATTTTATAAGTAATAGGGTATTTTGCAGCTCAAGTGAGTCAGATTAATGTGACGATGTTACATTGTTTGGATGTCCATGTTTGCCTCTGCATTGTGCTGATACTTTATTCTCTCTGCATCAGCTGTATACAATATATGTGGTGTTTGTTAAAAACATGTATTCAATAAGACAGATTTGAAAACTCGGAATCTAATCAGCAGCAAAGAAAGAAAACATTTAGAAATTTGTTAGTGCAAAAATAAAACTAGTAGTAAGTATCTTAATGCAGCTGTTCAGGGATTGGTTTCTTTTTGAGCAAATGTATTTTTCTTTTTAATGACAATGTCATTGAATTTCTCTGTTGTCATTTGATATGCGGCCATTTTTTGTAATCTTCACATTTATCTAGAAAAGATGTGCTTGCAAATTTTATAGAGGCAAGTTTCATTGTGAATTCTTTAATATGACTATGCTATGCTCATGTCTTTCATGGAGATGGAATATTAATAGGAACGTACACAGGTCTTCATGAACATGCCTCTGTCATTGTGTGAATCAAGGGATGCTAAAGGTCTTTACAAACTGGCACGTGCAGGCAAGATCAAAGGTATAAAGATCAAATACATCTTATATGCTACTTCAATATATTGACATGGACTTCCTGATCAATTATGCATATCTTTGTACCTGTTTGTAAGACTAGCCTGCTGTTAGGTTGGGTAGTATGGTGTTATTAATAAGTGAAACAGCATCAGAAAATTTTCTAGAAAGCACAAGCTAAAATGAAGAAAAACAGTGAATGTTATTAATTAGTATATATGATTCTTTTTAATTGTTTGTAAGTTTCTAATAATCTGTTTCATAGGAACAAGAGAACAGCGAGTGTGTGAAGTGATTGTCTTTAAGCCTAAGATATCGATGTCCTATCACAATCATTTCGAGTACTCAGTATGCATGTGCCGATTACTCTTCCATGCTACTCTCTTTCCTTAAAACAATCCTGAGAAAATGAAATCATAGATTTAGAGCTTGACTTGAGTCAAGTCAGTGTTTATAAAATAATTTGCTTTACTGTAAGCTCATGAATGTCAATTGTTATATGCTACATGCTATCAAGAATCAATGAAGCATATTCATCACTGAAACTTTGGGCATAATCATATTGCATATTGCAGGTTTTACAGGCATAGATGATCCCTACGAACCCCCTTTGAATTGTGAGGTATGCACTGCATTGAAACTCAGAATTTGCTTCACTATATGCATGTGAATATCAGTTAATTTTAATCCAACAATGAACAGAAAGAAACTTTTCTGACGTTTTCTCCTTGGCCTCGCACATTTCATTTCTACTCTATTCACAGATAGAACTAGTACAGGAAAATGGAATCTGCCCTGCACCCACCGCGATGGCCAAGGGATATCTTCACTATCAGTGATTGAATCCACTGCCATCTTCACTATCAGTGATTGAATCCACTGATATTTATCCTGCAATTGGTATCTGTCTTGGTCAATTCATTTTCACCTTTTGAATCTTTTAAGTTTATAGCATATGTTGCTTGAGTATTGAATCTTAAATGTACAAACAGGCATTTGATGTGAGAACATAGTTTGAACCTCAAATTGCATGTCAACTTCTATTCGAGTCTTGCTCATTCTTATCAATGTTGCTCTTTTGGTTGCCATGGCTGATGGCTGCATAAACCAAGAAAATTAGCATCATACATAAAATCACTTTTATGGGGTAAACCCGACTTTGAGATATATTATTTGTCTATGATTATATAATCACTTTTTATAGGAATGAGGCGATTTGAAATATTGTTGCGGTACAGTAGTGCAAACTCTTTAATTAAAATTTTAAAATCGAACTTCAATGTAAAAAAACTTTAGGACTCGTTAAAAACAACTTTCCTACTTGCAAAGATCCATCAGTCTTAAACATAAATTAATTAGATATAAAAAACGAAACTGGATAACAAGTGATTCTATTAAACATTTGTTTTATCTATGCCAATTGTTATGAGAGCATGGCTAATGGGGTTAATAACCCCACGGCAGGCACACACTAACCGTTGGAAACCGATTAAAGTGGTGGAGTCCGCCACCTATTCCTTTTACACTATTATTTTATTATTTTATTTTTTCCTTTTTTCTTTTCTTTTCCTTTCTTCAAAATTTTAATAATTTAATTTTTATTTTATATATTCCTAAAATATCAATTTTTAATTCAATTTTTTATTTTATATATGTTATTAAAATATTAAAATATATTTTCAGTTGAAAGACTAAGTGGATTAATTCACACAAAATATTTATGTCAAATAAATATTTTTATTATAATTTATATGTTATAAATACATAAAATAATGGGTGAAGTGATTGTGAATCTCATATTAGAGTATAATGAGAAGTTAAATATTAGAGAGAGATAGTATGATAAATGAGAAATTAGTGGATTATTGATGTGACAAACCTATCAACTCTAGAAGTGTATTAAGCATTATGACATCTCTAATCCACTAACCCATTTTGAGGTTGATGAGTCTGTCACATCAGCAATCCACTAACTTTTCACTCAATAAACCATTTCTCTCTAATGGTTATTCTAGGGCTGGCAATTTTGGATACGATTCGATTAAATGATACGACTCGACACGAAATTAAACAGGTTTGAGTTGACCATAAACGAATTTGGGAGACCCATTTATGACACGAAAAAAAATAGGGTTAAACGGGTTCAACATGTTTAACCTGTTTATAACTCATTTAACCTATTTACTTAATCGGGTTAAATGAGTTAATATGTTACTCAACCCGTTTACAACCCGCAAACACATTTAACAACCCTAACTATAAGACCTCAATTTTTAACTCTCATCAATTGCATGCTCTATAACTAGGAGTACTTCTATGGTAATTGTAACTGAATTTTTCTTATGAAATATTTTAATTTATTATTTTTATTTTATATATATATATATATATATAGATAGATAGATACAGGTACAAAAAAAGAAGATGTGAAGATTATTAAAAAAGATTGTTTCATATTTTATGTTAAGAATTATAACTTGTTAATGGATGTTGTAATTTTAGTTGTTTTATATTTGATTTATCTTTATTTAGAATATTATTGTATTGGTGGATATTATAAATGAATATTTATTGTTTTAGTTGAAGTTATTTTAGTGTTAATTGTGTATTTGTTTGTGTATTATAATAGTGTAAACGTGTTAAATAGGTTAAACGAGTTTTATCGTGTTAGACGGGTTAACCAGTGACATATGATCTATTAACAATAAACGAGTCGTGTCGTTTCGTGTCAACCCATTAAAATTTCGTGTCATATTCGGGTTAGCATAAAAAGGGTTCTTGTTGTAAATAGGTCAACCCGTTTAAAATTTAGGTCACAAACATTTTGACCCGTTTAGACACAACATGACCCGAATTGTCGCCCCTAGGTTAATCTCTCATTGTACTCTAATATAAGATCCACAATCACTTCACTCATTATTTCATTTATTTATAACATATAAATTATAATAAAAAATATTTATTTGACATAAATATTTTGTGAGTTAATATTTGACTTTAAAATATTATTTTAGGAATTATAGTATATAATAAATTTAATTTAATGGTTGATTGAATAAATATTTAAAATATAATTTAACTCGAATAATCACAATCACTGGTTCTGTAGAAGATGATGGGATTTGAGAGAATAAAATAGAACCCGTTTCCGTCAATTTAGAATTATGAGAATTTTGGATAAATTAAAAATTTGGTGAAATGAATGAATAAGATTGGTTTTGAGAATCATAAAAATTGGGGTTTTAAGATGATGAACGATTAAAATTTGGGTCCATATTTTGTCAAAGTTGGAGTTTTGAGAGAATGAACAATAGAGAATATCAAAGTTATGAGTAAATGATTGTGAGAGAGGAGTAAGTGAGAAGAATATAAAATGAGGTCATATTTATAGACAAAAAAATGAAGAAAAAAAATACAAGACAACCGTTACAAAAAAAAAAGTGTGTGTGCAAACAATCTTTGGAAGGAATGAACAACAATTGGCTCAGGAGGAAGGCTACTGAGTCAGCAGTAAACCCTGCACTAGAGCTACCCTTAGATGACCATTATTCTCTCTCTAAAAGAAATCTATTAGTATCCAATACTTAGGTTTATATTCTCAAAATTCACCCCCTCACTTAAAACATCTCCAATAGTCTTTTTACTTTAAATTTTAAATTTGATTAATTAATATTTTATTATCAAATTTTAAATAAATAAGAAAATAATGAATATTTTGAAAAGTAAAATATTGCACAACTTTCAATACTAATTAAAATATAAAAGGGATAAGAAAATACTATTTTGAGAAGTATGATAAAGAATATTTGATGTGAAATTCCATCATACAATCCATTAGGATTGGGCACTGGTCGGGCTAGAGTTGGGTCGGGTGGGCTAGGCATGAATTTCTAGCCCAATCGAATGGGTGCTTAGCCCAGCCCGCCCATTCAAAAAGGGTGGCCCGAACTGGGCCAGTCCATGGGCCAATTATTTTTTCAAACAAAATTATATCCTATTTTTTTATCAAAATATAATTTAACATATACTTTATTATATAAATTATACTTCAATAATATTAAATAATTTTTAAATTTATAATTAACATAATTTTTACTAATTTATAACATATAATATATCAAATTTATATTAATATATTATAAATATATATAAAATATAAAAAATATATATTATTTATATTTAGACTAGGTTATCCATCAAGTCAAATTATAAATATTTTTATTAAAAAATATTCGGATTAAGCTGAGTCAAGTAATATTAGCCCAGTCATGTCCTATTTTCGGGCCGGGCTGAGCCATTTTACAATCCATTACTAGCAGTGGGACTGTTAATGAATAAAGAACAAAACAAAACAAAACAAAGGAAAAAAAATTATTTTGGGTCAATGTTAAGGTAAGAATATATAGAATGAGTTAATGACCAAACAATCTCAAACCCATCTAACCCACATCCAAAACGACACAAGTTTCGTACTTCCATTACTTTTCTCCACACCACACAACACCAAATTTCTAATTTCACAAAACAAAACAAAACAAAACCAGGTTAAGAAAACCCAGAAGCCAACAAGAGAGAAATAAAATGGTACTGAACAGCAACCTGGTGGTGACAGTAGCCAACCTGCAGCAAACGTCTGCCAATGCATAGCATGCAATCCAGAGCGTTTAAGCAACGATCAACTCCTCAATCTCCTCTGTTGTCTTCCTCTTCACCATTTGGGTCGCCTCGCTCTCTCTTTCTGGACTTACCTCTGCTTCAACCCCACCCCATCCAACCTCCCTGCCTTCTACGACGCTTCTGCTTCCGACGACGACGATTCTCACTCCTATTGATTGACCTCTTTTTGCTTCTTCCGCAATACCCAATTCGTTGATTTTGTTGTCTGATTTGTTTTTGTAAGTTTTGAATAGGTCAATGATGAGTTTGTTGTAATTTTTGTCTTCTATGATAAGTATTAAGATTGGGGTTATTCATTTTGGACTCTCTATGTTTTTGTATTTTTGAATTAGTTTTGTTGTAAATGCATACCCAGGAAAAAAAATCAGATATGTTTTTCAATTAGTGTGTGTAATTCAATCAAAGAAGATAAGTTTTTTTTTTATAAAAAAGATAACACTTCACAAATTTTATTTTATTGACATTTTTATTTATAATAGAAGAATATCGTGATATGTATTATACTCAGATGTTTCTGAAGATCCACAAAACTTGGCCTAGGGAGACAACACATAAATATATTTTACAACACATATTTACCCCAAATTTTAATATGATTTTATACCACAAATCATTCATTTACAATACATCACAACTCTATAATATGATAGAGTTACCATTCACACTCTATATCTAAAAAAATGTTTTGGGGTAACAAATGTGATATCAGATTGTTTGTTTAATGACTAAACAATCCCAAGTTTTATATGGTAAATTTGGAAGAATAGGAAAACTAAGAAAATCAAAGACTTATTGGTAACTTATTAATGTGTTTAGTCTATGTTATTATTTCTAACAATTTTAATTAAAAATTATATTTTTTAACAAAATTCTTATTGCAAATTTGCAACTAAATTACTAAAAAATTGAATAAAATGTTGAAATAAGAAATGAATGAAGACTCTTGGTTTAATTTCTTTACTCGTTAATAGTGATGCTACGATGACGATGTTTGGTTCTTTGAATATTTCGTAATAGAGATAACTCGTATAGTTATGTCGAACGAAATTTGTTGCCTCCGGTCGTTCCTTTCATGCCTTTTTTTCGAAAAAAGAATAAAAAAATGAATGAACTAACCCACAAAAATGTGTAAAATTCCAAAAACAAAATGGAGAAGAAGGAGGTTCGGTCAGGCCAACCCGGCCAAACCCGGTCCGAACCGGACACCACAACCTCCCTCCCATCTGCATCGACTCATCTGCTCCTCATTTATTCCTCTCACAGTCGCTTCCGCCATTACCAATAAAATAATTTTTATATTTTTTAATAAACCTTTAAAACTAATTATTAATTTAATTAAATAAATCCGGGAGTAGTTGAAGCAACGTGTACTTTGCGTAGAGTAGCAATGAAGGCCTTCGCCATGACGCCTCCCCTCCATTTTCGCGCCTAATTCTCAACAAAACCCCTCTTTCTTCCCTCTTATTACCATTTTGCCACTCCTCTCTCTCTTCCACCACCGCCACCCACCTCCGCCGTTTCTCCTCTCTCACCATGGCTTCTCCACCTCAGGTACTCACACGTGTCCTCTTTTCATCATCTGCTTTTTCTTCATCAATATTCTGAATTAATTTAATCTTTTAAATGAAAAATTTTCAGGCTGTGACGGCTGGCGGTGTTAATACTGATGATGCTGATGTGTTTCAGTTGATACAATCTCACCAGGTAGATTTTCTGTGTTTTTTTCCTAATATTTTTAAAATTAAATAATTAGTTCTTCATTTAATTAGTATCGACACTGCTGTGATTACAGGAGAAGGCTGCTCGGCTTCCTTCGATCGAGGAGGTCAAGACGGTGCTTAATAACCGTCTCCGCTGCATGCTCTCAACTAACTCTCAGGTCTGTTGTTGTTGTTGATTAGTTATATGATTGCGATCGTGATTGTTATAGGAAAAAAAGGAAGAACTGAGTGAGAATAGGTTTAGTTTGATCGCATCAATTTGTTGTGTGTGTGCGCGCGCGCGCGCAGAAGCATGAGGGCTATCCGTCGGGATCAATGTTTGACTTTGCTTGCGATGCGGATGGATCTCCGATTTTAGCAATCAGTAGCTTGGCGTTTCACTCAATGGTTTAATCATTATTCCGTCTGTTTGTGCACTTCTTTTGTTTCGTTGAAATGTGTTTTTGTGCGAGTTAGCTTCATAAGTTGTAGCATCAATTACTTTGACACAATATATGAAACTGATGGTGTTTGTTAATAGTATATCGAAAAAAAATATTGCATATTCAATACAAGGTGATTATAGAAGACGTGTCGCTCTCTACTTTTTTTATTTGCAATCTATCCAATCTACTAATATGCAATCTACTATTAAATTTAGTTATTCGTATTGATTCCATTAAATCAGGATGACAATTGAATTCTTTCACACCATTAAATTTAAATTGATTTTTCCTGATTTACTGTTTTTATTACTGTCCAGTACTTAAGGTTCTTTCTTATGTTTATTGGTAAAATTGTTTTCAAATTCACTAGATGTTTTTGTAGGATTTTGAACAAGTGCGTAATAAAATCATTTGTTATTTATTTAGTTTTTGGTTTCAAATAGTAAGTGAACTAATCTGCAACATGGGCATCCAGTGTCTCCAAATTCTGCTGTTTATTCTATATGTTTAATATTTTCAATTCGTATCATTCTTCGAAAACTTTCTCCTCTCCGCAGGATCGGTTGGCTAATCCTAAATGCTCATTGCTTGTTGCTAGAGATCCGGAGGACCGGACTGATTTGGTGATAACTTTACATGGTGATGCTGTTTCTGTAAGGTATTTTTATCTCCAATAACTATACAGATTTGTATTCCATAGAATTCTCATTTTTAACTCTTTCATTGGCATAAATCTTTAATTATTTATTTCATTTTCTTTGGAGAATAATTGAATATTAACATTCACATTTAAATTCAGGTTTCTGAGGAAGATAAAGCTACAGTTCAAGCTGCATATCTGGTGAAGCATCCTAATGCTTTCTGGGTGATTTTTTTCTCCTTATCGAATAGCATGATTCATGCTCTTTCATCCCAATGATGTTGCTATTTATATATGTGAAGACTAAATTAACTTCATTCATCAAGGTTGATTTTGGTGACTTTCAATTTATACGCATTGATCCAAAAGTTGTGCGGTATGTATCAGGAGTTGCAACTGCTTTACTTGGATCAGGAGGTTTGTATACCATCTAGACTCTTTCTTTTCTGGAATCAAGTGTTTTGCAAATTTATATCCAGTTCAGTTGATGATCAATTGATACGGCTAAGTTCATGTATCTGTTTACTAGCCATAATTTGACCCAGACAATTTGCACGATTATGAAAAATTGTTATCTTTTTATAGTACATACATATTCCTACTTCAATCGATTTTCTTTGGTTGTTTTACAGAGTTCAGCAAAGAAGAGTACCAAGCTGCCAAAGTTGATCCAGTTGCTCAATTCTCCAAACCTGTAGTGGTATATCCTGCTAATTTGGTTTATGCTATAGAAAAGATATGTTGCGTTATTTAAGTTATCATTTTCTTCCTAGTTAACCTCTCTCTCTATCTCTATCTCTCATCAGGCTCACATGAATAAAGATCATGGAGAAGATACAAGACTAATTGTGCAACATTCAACATCAATTACGGTAATGTGGATATAGCTGGTAATTTCGTACTTGGTATTATCTATGAAATGAGTGATCATATTATCATTGATTGGACAGAGACGTTTGAAGATAACCAAGTGGCAGCTGGAGTAGTATTAGTGGTTTTACAAATTATTTG
>CAODLS014015786.1:0-13480 GCA_948243855.1 Flueggea neowawraea
CCAAGTAAATAGTCATAAAGGAAGGGTACTTGGTAAAGAAGTAGAGCTTTGCTTTCTAGATTAGGGGGTTGATAAAATACTTACATTGACTGTTGATAATGCAAGCTCTAATAATCTATGCATTGAATATTTGAAAGAGAAAACCATTAATTGGAAGTCCACCATTTGTTCCAATGATTTTCTTCAGTTTAGATGTTGTGCTCACATTCTAAATTTGGTTGTTAGAATGGTTTGGCAAAGGAAAATGATTCTATTGTCAAAATTAGAAATGTGGTTAGGTATGTACATTCTTCACCTTCAAGGAGTGCCTTATTCCAAAAATGTATTGAGAAAGAAAAAATTGAATCAAAAAGTTTGTTGTGTTTGGATGTCGATACTAGATGGAATAGCACATACCTAATGTTGGAAGCTGCAGTTAAGTTTGAAAAAGCTTTTGGAAGATTGATGGAGGATGATGATTCTTTTAAAATTTACTTTGATGGGAAAAAAATAATTGGGCCACCTAGTGATGAAGATTGGAAACATGCAAGATTATTTGTTAAATTCCTTCGCATGTTTTATGATTTCACTTTGAAGTTTTCTGGTTATTTGTTTGTGACATCAAATACTTCATTTCGTGAAATTGTTAATTTGCATGATTGGTTGACTTACATGGCTTTTAGTGATGATGAATTTGTGAGAAATATGGCAACAAGTATGAAATCCAAATATGACCAATATTGGGGGAGCTATGAAAAAATGAACTACTTGTTGTTTATTGCTATTGTCTTGGATCCTAGAAGGAAGATGAATTATGTATCATTTTGCTTGAGGTCATTGTTTAATTATGCAAAATTCTCTGAAATAATAGGTGAGGTTGAGGTTGCATTGTATTCCATGTATAGTTTTTATGAATTTTTTTTGCTAAAAATGCAACAAGTGATGCAAATAGAGACTTTAGTATGGAGAGTTGTTCCCAAATGGAGGAAGATGATGAGGATGAAACAAGGGTCGATAAGTGGGCTTTACAAAGAGACAAAATATTTAATGAGGAAGTATTAGCAGAGGAGTCTGTTGAAACTGAATCTGAATTGAATAGGTATTTGGCAGAAAGGATTGAGGATAGAGATGGGGATAGCTTTGATATTCTTGAATGGTGGAAGGTTAATTCAACTAGATATCCTTGTCTTTGACAAATGGTAAAGGGAGTATTAGCTATTCTGGTCTCTACAGTATCGTCTGAGTCGGCTTTCTCCACTGGTGGTAGAGTCTTATTGCCTTATGGGAGTAGTTTGAAGACCAAAACAGTTGAAGCATTGATTTTTACTCAAAATTGGTTGTCATCCTAAAGCAAAAATTGATCTTGGAGAGATTATTTCAGAAATTGACAAATATGAAGATATTGCTCAAGGTAATTATAATTTTTTATTAAGTATTTTGGTATAAATTTTTAAGTATATTTTTATTAAGAAACTCATAAGCATTCATTTTTCTTGTTACTTTGCATATATGAACGAAGCTACAGAGGAGAGAACTTGAAATTCGGAAGAGAGTCTTCTCTATTATGATTTGCACTTGAACTTATTTCAATTATGTCATGTATTTGAATTTTTTTTATGACAATGGATTTTTATTATTATTTAAATTATGATATGATATGCACATTAAAAATGTATGTTTTAAATTTAATTAGTTGTATTTTAATGCAACCATATTAGCTATATATGGATGAATGTGTATGGTTCAAAAATAATATTAAAACAAGGTTAATATAGAGTACAACTTAAATTTTAATCCAAAATCTGAATTTTGTACGAGTTGGGTGGGCCGAATTTGAAAAAAAAAAAGAAGAGAATGAAGCCAAAAAACCGATCAAACAGACTAAACCCGCTGGAGCAACCGAACCGTCCAACCCGCAACTTATAGTGGTCGACTTTGGTTTTTAATTATTTCAACCCGACTAGATCGGTTTGGTTTAAAAATTTCTCTCAAACCGACCAAACCGACCACTTGCAATGCCCTAGTACAAATTAGTGAACATATAAAATTAAATGATGATTACTTTATTATCTTTTTAATATTTTTTTATTTTTATTTTTATATATTATTCTCAAAAAATAAGTGTAAATTTAATAAAATTATAATTTTATTTTATTTAATTTAACTGCACTAAACTCGAAATTAATTATGACCATCAAACAATGAATATATAATTGAGTGAATACTATATTCAACAATCTTTGTGCTTTTTTTAGTTGTAAAACTTATATATTTTTTGTTGAAACATATTAGAGGATATCTTTTAGAAGTAAATATAATTTTTTCAGATCATACAAGTCTGAATATAAAAGAAAATAGTTATAAGATCATTTTACTCATTGAATAGTATAAATATAATCAAAACACAAATATATACTTAAATTGCTATTGTAAAATAATATGTCTGATTTTACCACCACTGTAAGTCAGTTAATAAAATATTAAAATTTATTTACATACGATAAAATAAATATTTTAAAAAATTAGTGTATAAGAACAAAGTAATTGTGAAACGAAATAGTTACAAATTTTAAAACAACAAAGAGTAAAACGATATGATGTTACCTGCAATTATTAGTGTGCAAATTTTCGTTTAGTGCTTAGGAAGTATTAGAAAAATACTAGTCCTTTCTAATTGCGTGAGGAGAACAAAATCCAAAGTATTCATAGTAGTTTTAATGATTATAAATACATTGATTTTTTAAAATAATTTATAATTATCAACAAAAAATCAAAATTTTATCTATTTTGAAAAAAATCTAAAAATTTATAATTATTTTAAAAAATTTAAATTTCATTTTAAAAACATCTAACAATTTATAATTATTTTAAAAAAATTAAATTTCATTTTAAAAATATCTAACAATTTATAATTATCTTAAAATTTAAAGATACACTAATCTTAGCACTAAAATAAGGAAAAATTGTAACCGCTAGAACCAAACGAAAAATATAATTACCTGATGTATATACAGTTCCTCCTTTTCAAAAAGAATTAATTTTTACATAAATTATTTTTTATCAAAATAAATAAAATTTTATAAAATCAAGAAGTTTTATATTATTTTTTTCATATCTATTCTCCTATTAAGTTATTTTGAATAACTACATTTCAATTATCTTCACTAGAATAAATAAGGCTAATATAGTAAAATATCAGTATAATTAATGTAATCTAATAATTTTCTTAATTTATTTTTAAAAATTTTAAAAAGCATTATTTTTGAAGAGGAGGGAGTATATATTTGCCTTGATCATTAAATCTTTGACTCTTTAATATTATAATATCTCAATATTTTTGTATTGGCTTTTTATAATATTATATTTAATTCAATTTTTTTTACTATTTAATTTGAAATTCGAATCCAATCTATTTTTTCATTTCATTAATTAATATTTAATATCTAATTAAAGATAGCATATAGAACTTAATAGTTTCTCTTTATAAATGAAGAACTATTATTCAATTAGAATAGTTTGATAAACTGATTCCAACCTCGTCAGACCCTGTCACATTCGCATTCTTAGCTTATTGTCACATCTCTTCTTAGGCATCATCCCATTTACATCTCGGCCATAGTTTTTAAGCGTCTGTTTAGCTTAAAAAAATTTCTATTGTTTTCTAAAAAATCGGAAAATAGAGATGAAAAAATAAAAAGTTTATTTGAAAAAATAATCTCTATAAAAAATACGGTTTTGCTTTTAATCTCTATCCAACTGAAAAATGACTATTAATCTAAACAATGATTATAATATTTTTGTATTTAACTTGTTTTTACTTTTTAGAAATGAACATATTTTTTAAAATATTTTTAGTTTCTAGAAAATAGAAACAAAATTGAAAATAAAAAATTATTTTCCAATCTAAACATAGCCTTAGCTTTGCATTCGAAATCATCCAGTCCTTCATTACCCTCTTCCAATACGGCTTTCATGGAGTTTTTAATTAAAACCATAGTTTTAATGCATTAGAAGACTTAACTGGCTAGTCCTTAATTTGGACGCTCCCAAACCGAACCTGTAAAGTTTCATGTCATCTTCATAATGTCTCAGTTAAGTGCACTAAGTCAACTAACAAATACTTCTTTCATGACCTGTTGAAAAAAATTGTCATAAACAAGCTGAGTGGGTAAATAAAAAACACTAGTGTCGATGGCATTTCCTTTTCTCTGTAAGCAAGATCACATTTTGGATCAAACTCGTACGTTTTGAATCCAAATTTTAACTTAAAAACATGAGAGCAAACAAAATGAATCTTCTAATGTTAGTCATTAATGTTCATCTATTAATACTTTTATCAGTCAAAACCGAAAAGTTCTGTTTTTCCCCCTCATTCTTACAGAAGGAACTGGAAGTGATAACACCATCAATCCCTCAAGTTTACTTGGATTCTTTATTTCTCTTGAATTTGTCACCTCTACTAGTCCTTGGAAGTTATGACAAGCAACCCCAATGCCCCAATCAGAATATACTGCAAGAAACACCAGAAATAGTAATCAAATAAGGTTTTTCAATATTTAAAAGCTTAATAAATACTGAATGACACTCGAAAAACAAATATAAATACCAACTCAGACCTACAAATGAATGGAGAAAAACAGATTTTTTCTTACGACATGAAAAGAAAAGGGATATTCAAAAGAAAAATTCAATTCAAACTGAGTGAATTAACAGAGAATTAGTCCCATTCACCCAAACAAATGGAAGAAAAGAAAGCAAGCTTATTTATATGACCCTTGCAGGCAAGTAATATATCATGAACAAAACATACTTTGATGATTGGCTTTTCAGTCATGATGATGGTAACCCAACCGACATAAGGTAAGAACCTGTATAGAAAATTATACAAGAAACATCAAAGTTAGACATCTCACATTCAACACAACACCAACAATGAAACAGGAATTTGCCCAAGAAAGAAAAAGAAAAGATTGAAAATTGTGTTACTGAAGGTTATACCCAACAGCTCTGCCCATGATATGCTCACGCTGAAGCCAGAGCTGACCTTGAGCATACAAAAGCCTATCATCCCCATAATTATTATCTCCTGTCAAAGCATTAACAGAAAAGGAGATTATAAGATAGATATAAATAACAAAATAATATTAACAAGTTGGAAAGAGCAGAAGAATTGGAAATACAGGTAGCATCCCAAATTAATCATTATTGAAGAATCAAGCACCTTTTGTCAGGACATCAACTTCCCCTGTATCTTGTCTTTCATGGACCTGAAGATATTAGAAATAGTAAATCCCATCATATTAAAGCTTGATACAAACATTGTACAATCATAAAATTACAAGGTGAGAGAACGATGTCAAGAAGCAAGTAATTTTCAAGCAAAATGCTTACCTTAATCACACGATGGACAATGGGAATCTCACGACCCTAATGAACCAACAAAAACCCTCTTTAGATTGCAAAATGGTAATACAACACAAAAGTAAAAATGAACGACAAAATCAGCATCCGAACACAGTATAATAGCCTCTAGATGTAGGTGCATTGATCATAAATCTCATCAGTAACTCTATATATATTGCAAATTAAACACTGAAATAAAACTCACATCAACATTGAAAACAACTATCTCGCCAGCACGAATAGGATCTTTACTCATGTGAAGAAACAAAATGTCACCCTGCAAACAAAGAAAAAATAATAGTCAAGCAGGGGAACCATATACAAGTACTACAGAAGCTATTAAAAAAAAATGGCATCGTACACTACGTAGTCTCATCGCAATCACAAGTATCCACACGCATCGGCATAATGTCATACATTCAGTTTTCTCGATCACACATAATTCAGTTGCATTTTCAAGATAACACAAAGGCAAAATTCACGACAGTCAAATCAATGGCTCACCCTCTTGAAGCCAGGTTCCATGCTCCCCGAAAGAACCACCACAACGGGAGATTCACTGCCAGTTATGCACATCAAGGCTTTCCATATGATAAGCGCTGACGTCACAATCATTCCTGAAAGCAAAACCTAATTGTTCATAAAATTTCTACATGAAATGCATCGAACGAGCGAGAGAGAAACAGAGAGACCTAGACTAACGCCCTGAGTTAGGAGCTGGCGAATCTGGATGGACTTGATGGAACCTACAGTGTCTCCGATCCAACCCATTCCGTCTCTATAATAACCGATCCGACAAAAAGAATATAAAGATCAGATAGAACTAATCAGTTCAACAATGCAAATGTAAATTAATCAATATATGCAAAAACATAGGAGAGAGATCGGAGAAGTCACGGACCAGTTTTTTCTGCTGCTGTGATGATAGATGGAAGAGTGGTGCGGAGAGTTGGGGATCTCGAGGGGAGGAGGAGGAGGAGGAGGCGGCGGCGGCGAGAGTTAAGTGAAGAGGAGCAAGAAGAGGGCAGGAGATTACGTTTTTAGTTTTGGGATTTAAACGACGCCGTGTCATTCACATTGTGGTTTGATTCTTTTCTTCGGTTTTGGATATGTAACCGACCGAACCAAATGTTTACAAGTATGGAAACCCAACCCAGTAGAATTGGATTTTTTGATAAATTAAACACGGTTTGACATCAAATCAATCAGATAAAATGAAATCCATAAAGACCTAAACGACAATGATATATTTAGAATGTTAATTATTATAATTCTAAAGTTTTCATTTGTGAAAGAAAATTATTTTTACTTTTAAATGAAATACAATAAAAATATTGTATGGCGGTCCAAATGTTATTAACTCAACAGAGGAGCTAGTTCACCTATTTAACCAGTAAATCAACCCAAAACATCTATATATATATATATATATATATATATATTGAAAAATAATTCACATCAGAGAAAATTAATTCAATAATAAAATAATATAAACTTCAAGCTAACTAAATTTTCAAAAACTGACAATTTTTTGAAAATCGGCCGGATTTTTAGTTTTTTTTAACTTGAACCGAACAATTTTGTTCAATTTCGATCCTTAAATTTGAACCATACCAATTTAGTTTCTGGTTCACCAGTCAAACACGGTCGGTCTGATCCAGTTTTAGTAACATTCCATGTCCACCCTAGTTAGGTATGGTTAGTTTCTTTTTCTTTTATTTTCGTTACCATTAACAAATTGAAAAACCTGAAATACAAAATGGTATAGTGAAATTTTTTCTTTAAACCATTAACATATACAAAATTAAAGCGTCAAAGGATCTCCAAAATATTACATTAACCAAAAAACGAGGTGCTAAGATTTCTAGACAAACTAAAGACGATAAATCATCGACAACAAAAATAAGGAAAATTGCACCCATTGTAAATCTGTAACATAAACATTGCATAAAACTATAAGTTTACAAACCCTAATCGGAGATGCCTCTAACACTAAAAAATTGGTGAGTTCTATTTCTGAAAGAGCAAATAAAATAACTTATAAAGAAAAAAAATTTTTACAAGCCCCAATGAGTACACCTGCCTGTATTTACATGTTCTCTCTGGTTGTTTATGCATTCACTACTAACACTACTGGGACATACTAGTACAGAATCTACACAGAGACCTCCTTTTATGTGTGTGCAATCAATTTGTGTCAATGAAAATTTGATCTTAATCGACTCATTCGGTTTTTGAACGTCAAAATCTCCAACATGGTAGTGAACCCAGTTCCCTGGATTGTCCAAAAAGCATTTTGATTCAGCTTTTTGGCCATCAGAAGTTGATAGCCCGAACCGAACCGGTTTTATATCCCAGCCATGGATGTGTTCAGTGTTGCAAATTCTGCGGCCTAGTTTTTTCGAGGACTTGCCAAGGTGAAGTCTGAAGAATAGACTGTATGTTCCTTCCGGAAACGGGAAATCTAATTCTCCGTCTACTTCTAGCCACCATATTTGCTGAAGATATGCAACTGTCTGGTATCTGTATGTGCAAAAAGAGAAATAAATTAGTAGTGAATGTCTTTTCCTTGTCAAGAAATCGTCAATCCATTGATTAATACAAAACAAACGAAACGATTTTAACGACACTAAACTAAATCCGAACATATCATTTTCCTGGAAGGAACTAATGTGGTCATTTATTGCAGAAAACTATGTTTTACAGAAAATCGCCTTAAAAAATTTTCGGTTCCGTTAACGTTTTGATCACAAGGACAGTTAACATTGAATTCTCTGAATCTATCTGCTCAGTTTACAGAGAAAATTTTACAGAAAAGAAAAAAAAAAGACCTTACCTTGATTCCTCTGTAGAAATGTGATTCCAGTATCTCCTGTCATCAATACCAGTAATAGCCAATGCTTTGGAAGAAATTGACAAACAAACCCCACCAGTCTTCTTGTCCAGCCAAACCTCCTGTACCCAGTTACAATGTCCATGTCATCATCATCATCATTTATCTTGATTTGTTCACAACCCACTAAAGAAATTAACTTTTATACAAAGAAATTAGTACTAGAATCGTCTCCAATACTAATAGCTCGAATATTCAGATTAGTTATACAATGAACATACCTTGGTGCCACCGTCAAACAGAACATGCCTGCACAACCTTGCATAAACAACTTTCTTTCTCGAACCCAACACAATCTTATACTCATCACGGTCAAAAATTCTCTTCAAAATGTACTCATAATTACAAGGCAATTTAGATTCCCAGAGGAAATCAGCCGAGGAAGCACCATGAAAAGCACGATTTAGTCGAGCCAACTTGCAGATCTCAAGAGGGTCCAAGTGGTTTAGAACCAACGCTATGCAACTCTCAGGCACATCACCGAGCCTTGGCCTGGTGGACGAACCATCAAGGTTAGTTGTGCCGCATATTAATAACGTACCAGCAGACACATTAGCACCCATATCTGATATCTTAACGAAGAAACCAACACACAATTGAATTTAAAGGGGAATTTATCCGAGAGAGAGGAATAATAATGATTGAAATGTAAGAGAACGGCTTGTCGTTGTTAGGTGAATTCGAGTTTCTGAGTCAGCTTTCGGTGACATGAAGTTGGCAAGAAGTGGAACCTTATCCCGTCCAACATTTTTTTATTATTAAAAAATTAGCTCTCAATTGTTTTATTAAACTTGGTATCTAAATACCTTAGATATACTAATCCATATTCGAAACAGACAAAAGCTATATAAACAGCAAGACTCTTCTATCGAAATCTTCAATATATTAATGTGTTACATGGTAGATTAAGCTCAAACAAAATCACTATAGGTCTATAGTTCATAATTTAAATTTAAGGACGGTCATGAAATAACGTGATTCTTTTTTTACTTGATCAAAGGTTTTGAGTCTTAAATGTAAAATTTTTAAAATTCAATAGAGAGAATCTGGTCACTATAAAAATTCTATGATTGAGATTAGTCTTGAATTTAAATGAGTCAATCAAGAAATTAAAAAGTATTTATTCCACAGTATTATTTATGATTATCTGCATATAACATTAAAATGACATGAATTACATAAGTCCTAGGTTTTTTAAGATGCTGTGGAGTGGACATGCATTGAAGTGGATGGCCATCATTCGTGTAAGGAATTCACCAGACAGATATTGACACGTAGAATTTCTATTGAGTTTCGTATGTATGTGCAATTTTTGGAAGAAAAAAATTGTTGAATGGATAAAGATTTGTGTTTAGATGGAGAAAATATTATTTCTGTTTTATCCATATTATCACCAATTGATTATTCAAAGTCAAATTCAAATTAGATATCAGCATTATACATCACTCAATAATTGTATTAGCCAAACAGTAGATGAGAAGAAGATTGGCTTAGGGTCAAAGACAACAAGATTGGGGCACAGTCGATAACAATAAAACAGCCATGGATTGGCGGCTCTGAAAGCGTTGCCATGCCAGCTAAGCTAGACAGTCCTTAATTTGGATGTGTTCAAGAGCATCAAGACTTTCAAAGTGGTTTACTTGAAGCTTATTTGGTGACACGTTTCATATGTTCGGTGTTGCGGAGCTGAGTCACCAGCATAACCAAAACACTGAAACGTCATTCTGAAATCAGTAGAATCCATAACCATCATCATTGGGGTATATACAAGCTCCGGACGAACCAGAAAGCTAAGCGAAGATCTCTAGGATGGCCAACCAAACCTAACGAAAGCAGGTTAATTTAATTATGTTTTAAGCTGTAAATCTGTCTGAAAATAGTTATAATGGTCGGGTTAGGGTCTGATGGCCGAGTTGGGCGGTTTAATTAACAAACCTATTTTTTTCCCCAAAGAAAAGGAAGGAGACCAAATTGAACTGTCCATAGTGGTTGGGTTTTTGGTTTGATTCGTACTCTAGTTTGATTCATTTCGAGAGGATTCAGTGGTCAGTTGTGAGTAGAGATGGACAAATGAGCCAAGCCTGTGGGCCAGGCTGCCTAAAATAAGGGCCTAAGCTGGGGGTTTTAGCTCGTAGGACCGGGCCGGGCCTAAAAATTAGGCACACATCAATTTTCGGGCTAGGCTTGGGTTTGCCCAAATTTGGTCCGGCCCAGTCCAACCCATGAGCCCATCCCTATTCTACTGCTAGTTACATTTACACTACCTTCTACCCATTAAGACCCCGACGTCGTTTTGTTCCTTGCCCTAACCCTATCAAACACATTCCCTCCTCCTTACTCCTCTCATCGCTCTCTCGTCTCTTTGCTCTCTCGGCTCTCGCCTCTCAGACTCTGCTCTATCCTCTTGCCGCTCTCTCAGACTCCGCTCTCTCCTCTCACTGCTCTCTCGTCTCTTTGTTGTTTGGCCCAGTTCTCTCTCTCTCTTGGCAGTAAAACAAAATCATTTGGAGAGGTGAAGTTGTTTGGTTATAAAGTGGGTGAGGGATCTGCAATTTGGAGAGGTGAAGTTGTTTGGTTATGGAGTTGGGTGAGGGATCTGCAATCGATTATGGCAAGCGGGATGAGATGAGGATGAGAGAAACTAGTAGGGTTTGGTGTTAATTAAAAAATGAGGCTCAAACAAAAATGAAGACGTTGTCTTTTTGGGTTTATTGAAGAGCTGGGGATCCAGTGAGAGAATATGAAGAAGAATACCTTGTTTTCAAAACCATTTGGAGAGGTGAAGTTGTTTGGTTATGGAGTTGGGTGAGGGATCTACAAGTGATTGCAGCAAGCGGAGACGCGGCAAGACGAGGATGAAAGAAGCGAGCCTCAAACAAAAACGACGACATCTTCTTTTGGTTGTGGTTAGAGCTGGCTCGCAGGCGGCCCGGCCTAACATTGTTCAATGGACTGATTTGGGTTGTGATGTTGGCCCGATCGACTGGGCTGGAAAAAATACCTCCAACCCGGCACGAACCTGGCGGGGCGAAGCTATTCAAGGCTAAGTAGGTGCTGAAGGTCATAAGGAGTGCCATGAGAGCCCTCTTCTAGCGGAGCTCATCACCTGCAAGGTATGTCCCATTGTTTAAAAGAAAAATAAGAAGAGTGGAACGAAACGACGACATCTCCACTGCTTAATATATATATATATATAACTAGACTAGGGCAAAACAACTTGTTTTTCCCTGGTCTCTTATTCAAATATGATAGAAACACACACAGGAAGCAATAGCCTTCACTGTTTTGCTTCTCTTAGTCACCCACACTCCACAACCTCCCTCTAACAACCACCGTCCACGTTGCCTCCTTCTCCGACCTAATGACCGTTGTCCCTGTTAAGTCGATTTTTCCTTATTTTTGGATAAAGTTTCAGTTTTTATTGATTTAGGATTAGAGATTGATTTATAATTGATTGATGAAATTGTCATTTAAATTAGGTAGAATGTGATCTAGGATAGTTAAATTTATGATTGAATGGACTTAATGAAATTTTGTTTGAATGGATTTGAATTAGCTAGATCTTTTTAATTATTAGCTGAATTGACTTGGATGAACTTAATTTTGTTATTATTTTGTTTGTTGATCTAGTTTATAGAGAAACCATATAACTAAATACTAAAACCGTAGTAAATGGCACTATTTTTGACAAATGGCATACTCATTAACTGACAAGTGGTTGTATTATTACATGATTAAAAAAATAAAAAAAAATCAACTAAGAAGTTGACAAGTGTTTTTTCTGTCAACGTTATCCATACGAGGGCATGACTTTCTTTTTTAAAATGTGTAGATCAGATTTGAATGCTTGGACTCTTCCTGAAGAGGGTAAGACTCTTTTTTGAAAATGTGTAGATCAAATTTGGATGCTTAGACTCTTCCTCAAAAGGCATGACTCTTTTTTGAAGATGTATAGATCAGATTTGGATGTTTGGACGTTTCATCACGATCATATATAAAGCTATCAAATTGTCTATGTTCTGCAGTTAAATCTCAGGTAAATATGTGTGTTTTCCTTCTTGTCTTCTTGCTCTCTTATTTACATTCAATGTCATGTCTTCAGCTCTCTCACTACATGTTTAATATTTTCTCTTCAATGTCATCTGTTTATTTGTCATATATACATTACAAACAATCTAATACCTCTCTTTCTCTATCAATTGGTGCAGAAAAAGCAACGAGTAAGCATGGTTGATGTTTGAAAATATGACAAAATATTACGACTTTATCGATGATCTTGACAGCTCAAAGAAAGATTAGAACATAATGGTTAAGATAATTAGGCTATGGACAACACCATGCTTCAATAATCAAAATTCTACTTACACCACTGAAATGGTATTGATAGATGAAAAGGTACTTCACGAAGCAAATTGGTTTATTATGCCTATAAGTGTATGTGTGCATAAAAAAATTGTCATACTAATTTGTTATTTACATGGTGGACGGATTCACGCAACTGTCAAGCATGTTCACTTGAAAATTTTCAAAAATCCATCAAAAGAGTGCAAAGTTTACATGATCTCAAATTTTGGAGTTGGTTGTAATGACAAGAAGATCAAAACCACTCCCCATAAGTTCAAGATTAACTTCATGTTCTTTATAACTTTTAAGGATGGAGATGATGCTTTGATAAATGGCAACGGTTTAAAATCCATTGCATTTAAAGATATCCTATCTAAAACAATAGATGTAAAAAGTTTAGTTGATAAGTGTTTACAAATTAGCTTAAATTATTTTATATGTTTACAATGCCCACCTTAAATCTAGAGGTCCCATGTTCAAGGCTCACCAAGGGTAATTTGGAGGGATTTATGGGTAGTGTAGGTTTTTATGTGTTCCAATTAAAAAAAAATATCGGTCTCAAAATTTTAAAGTACGAATAAGCTCTTAAAAATTAGCAATTACTCAAAATTTCCGTTAAAATTTTCGAGAATTATGCACCATTTGCATACTTGCCTATACAATTTGTGCACCTATTAAGTAAATTAGTTTAAAATTAAATTTATAAATTATCGTTCAATATACTATTTGTCTGTGATATTCAAGTTGTCTTCTTTTATGTTTGTTTTGGTCTTTTGTTGGTTTTTCAGTGGCAACACCGTCGTTCTTGAGCAATGAAATGAAAGTGATTTTTTTTAACATGGTACCTTTAGTGTAAATCTT
>CAODLS014016514.1:0-16907 GCA_948243855.1 Flueggea neowawraea
AGAATAGTTTTTTTTTTGAATTTTGTTGGAAGAAGTCAAGTTACTCGAGTAAATTAAAAGTGTTACTCGAGTGAAAAGAAGTTGGATAACTCGAGTAAGTAAGTATGTAACTCGAGTTGATGATGTCATGTATTACTCGAGTAAGCTTGTTAAGTTACTCGAGTAAGAGATGCATTTCCTTCGTGCTGAAAAGTGACTTACTCGAGTAAGCAGTGATTCTAGGAAAGCAGTGTGGTGGCTAGTGGCATATAAAATCGATTTTATCCATTTTCTTTCGTCATTTTCACTCTCTGAACACTCTTCTAAACCCTCAGACATATGTTTCTCGTTCTCTTTCCATATTGGTTCAGTTTGTTACGAATTTGGGGTAAGAATTCTACTCTAAGCTTGGTTATCACTCTTGGTTCATGTGGTAGGTTTTGAAATTTGATTTTGGGTTGTTGGAATCATTCTATTGTTGGACATGGATGGTTTTGGAGTTCGGGAAATCGGTAGAATGGTTTGGGTTTGGTTATTTGATTGTTGGCCAAATGTTAAACGATATACAATCGAATTGAAGTGGCTGAAATGTTTAGTTTGTTCGGTTTGAATGTCTGAAGGTGTTACTCGAGTAACACGGTTTGTTACTTGAGTAATTGAGGCCGTGTTTTACTCGAGTAAGGAAAAGTGATAACTTGAGTAATATAGCCCAATGTCAACTCAAGTAGATGAACTTGTAACTCAAGTAATACATGATCCAGTTACTCGAGTAAGTGTTATGATTACTTGAGTAAGAGGAAGATTCAATTACTCGAGTAAGACAATTCATTACTCGAGTAAGTTGTAAATGGACTTAAAGTGTAGTTTTTGTAATTTGGTTTTATGAAGGATTAATGTTTATACTTCATATATTTTGAGGATTAAATTGATAATTACACACTTTGAGGACTGAGATATAATTTTGAAGAAGTTGGATGACTAATTTATAATTTTACATAGATTTTGGTTTTTTAAGTCGAGATCGATAGATCTTTGATCGGAATAAATTTTGGGTAATGTGTGAGCGTCAACATTTGCATTGTATTCAGTATTGCCACAGTACTAGTGTCACATTTTGATATCTCATTGATATGTTTGTTTCAGCTCCTTGTTCTTGCCATCGAAACCAGCTCCTTACTAGTGGTGCGTGATTGGTCTAGCTTTTGCTTTGGACTCCAGGTGAGTGTTGTGACAGCTTTAAACACTTAGGTCGTGTCTTTTGAAATACTATTATTTTTGATATGCTGAGATATCACCTGTAATCTGATTAAGTAATGGATTGGCTAATTAAAACCAGTTATATGATAAACTGTTTTTCCTATATATTTTGAATTGTTATATATATCAGTTCTCTAATTTTATAACTCTAATATGCCTTTTGTCTGTTAAGAGTTTTATATATACATGTGGGACACATCAGCTATGGGGTACGTAGCCTTTAGTATACTAATGCTTAAGGAATGCCCTTAGTTACTAGGGTAATTTGGTGACCGTATGTTTTATCAGACACACGTATTTTAGTGACATGTAATCACTAATGTGTTTGAGCTTAGTACATATGTTGTTATTTAGTGGTAATAACACTCATGTATTTAGTCCCATTATCCAATTATATTATATACAAGATATATAATATTATTTAATAGTATCACCTGATCGTATGATGTTTATTGTGATTGCAAATATTTTGGAAATGTTTTAGATGATATTATTTATATTAGAATGTATATGATAGTATACATATGAGCTTACGATATTTTTGAATTGTTTTTAAAAGGTCTTTGTGATGCACGTATGAGGAGATCTAGAGTGTCGTCCCTCATTGAGATTTATCTCACCCCTCCCTTAATATTTTTCAAGAGTATTTTTGGCATCTTACCGCTATTCAGTACTCGTCACTCAGTGAGACACTTCTTTTAGTTGTGAGTGTCCTTTTAATCGAGCTTTGTATATGATTTTGGTAGAGTTCCACATCGAATTGTTGTTGAGTTTTTAGTTTCATTTTGTATATTTGTATTATATATTTTACTGATTTACTTATACGTTTTGTTTATAATTGATATGTATATATATATTACTTTTTAACTTATTTTTATCCAATTTTAATAAAGAATTGAAAAACAAATAAGTTGAGTAACATGTTTGGTGTTCTGAAGTTTATATGAGATGAGTCAGACTCTCATAGATAATTCACTTCGTATGCCAGTCACAGTTCGAATTTGGGTCGTGACACCTAGCATACCGCCCTTCTTTGTGGAATCTCGTTCCCCTGTCGTGAATAATCTCAGTGGTGACTCGCCAAGCAGCCACGCTGCTCTCCGTCGAAATCGCGTCTCACTCCATTGTCATTCTTGAAGGAGAAAGTCTCGATCCGTGACATCCCTCAGGTCGGTACATTTGTTTGTATGGGTTTTGTTCTCCAGGTTTGTTTGGATTTGAAAATTTTTACGTTGTGGTTGCAGGAGCGTGGTGGAGAAGTATTTTCGACGCCATCTACAACAACAATAGAAAGATCCTGTCGTCATTGCTTAAATTGGTGAGTCCACCGCGTTAGCTTCAATCACCGAGTCCATCGGTGACTTTCTTCTATGTGGTTTTACTTTTGTGAAAATGGTGAATGATTTGATCGGAATCAACGGTGAGTGATTTGATCGGAGATGTTTTGTGGTCTGGTTTGTAGTTATGGAAGTAAGAACTGATAGTTTTGGTTGAACTGACATAGGTTTTGGAAGAATAGGAAAGTTGGTGGCTAGAGTTTACAGAGAGACGCTTCGGAGCTTATCGCTATTAACGATCCTTTCATCACGATATTTTTTTGTTGAATTTTTTACTGGTTTTGTAAACATGCAAGGTGTTCTTTTTTGTAGACATACAAGTTCAAATACGACACCGTTCAAGGTCAATGGAAGCATCATGAGCTGAATGTTAAGGATTCCAACACCTTCCTCTTCACAGGGAATCCTGAAACAGTCTTTGTTATTTTTGGTCTTTTTTGCAGATTTCTTGCTAATTCATTCCTGATTTCATTGATTAAAAACTTAAACGGGTTTGGAGAAATCAACATGTTCAATTTCGAAAGAAAGAAATCGAGAAAATTTCAATTTTGTTTCACATAATTGGGCTTTTTATAGGTTTGGTGTGGTGAGAGTGAGACTACAAGGGGTGTACTGGGGCTAAACTCTGTTCAAAAGTTGTAACCTTTGTTTTAGGAATTGAGTTTTGTTTACTTTGTTTTGTGGGTATCCCTTGAATCCTGGCAATAGATAATACCCTTTATGGGTTTGTTATGGTTGCTATAGTTGCATAGTTGATTGTCAAGCTCTTTTCTGTTCTCTATCTTCTAATGAGTGTTGATATATTGGAATTCGATTTGATTATCATGTTTGATTGTACTTATATTGGTTTTCAATAACTGCATTTATGGTTTGTTCTTTATTGTTGGTGGCTTTTGGAGCATACTACTGATAGGTGCTCGGATTTCTCAATTCGTTTCTGTTTCTCAAGTTATATCTTACATTTTTTAGGTTGGATGTTGTGTGGGTTGGCATTTGGATCATATTACTAAAGCATAATTGGATTGTCTTAATATCTTCAGTGCCAATAAGTTCTGGAGATGTTGATAAATACGATGAGCTTGTGCAGGTGAAGGCATTACCTATGAAAAAGAGCACGGCTGAGTGTTATTTCTAAGATGATAAGGTTAGTATACGTTTTCTTTTGTTGATGAGCTTTAGGTGAGATGAGATCTAACATAATTTTGCTATATGCAAACACATTGGTACAACGGATATAAAACTTGTAAATAAAATAGTATTTGAAAGTAAAAAGTTGGTGATTTTGTTCCTGATGTGATTTGATTTGGTGGAAATGAGTCCTGAACTTCTTGTGGCATTGTGTTGGACAGGAAAAAGAAAAAAAAATCCTGTTATTTGTTCACCAGTATTGAAATGTAGGTTGCACTTGGTTCAAATAAATCTTGATCACTGTAGTATTCTTTGACTTGAAATCATTGCATCAAACTGACTATTACATATATATCCTTTTGAAAGATTTATCCCTAAATGTGAAACTGATTTAGATGGTGTTTGGAATTCATTGCCTTGTATTCACAATTTCTATGTGCTGATTGAGACAACAGGCAATGATGAGTCTACTGACAGATAACATTCTTATTTTTTTTTTGGTAAATGATGAAATGTTGTATTTAACCCAAATTGTTGAAGATACAAAGAACCGCATCAAAGCGGAGAATTACAGCACAAAATGGCAGAAACAAACGCCAAATGACTAGGCTAGTAAAAACAACACACAAAGAATCGACACAATTCTCAAAATAAAAGCATCCATAATCGCTGCCAAAGGCAGAAATTTTAATCACACAGAAAGGTCCATCGAAGATAGCCTTTGCCTCTGTTGTAAAAGAAGAAGTGCAATTGGCGCAACAAATATCAACACATCGAACCATGGCCGCTAAGGAAGTCGGAAACCAACCTACCATACATCAGTAAGCAAAAACATCTAAACAATAAAACCACAGTGAACCCTTAATGCCGTCATCATTGTTGCCCCCACCAAATGACTGCAATCCCTCGCTTCATAACCAGTCGTCGGCCATCAACAGCGGGAACCACCACAAATAGCCGACCACTACCGTCCTCCACCATTATCAAAGGGCCACCAACAACATCTCCAACACAAAAAAACCACCGACCACCATCTGTACCAAACACCTGTAGCAACAACAATGGAGAGAGGGAAAGAGGGCCACCAGTGACCAACCACCCGCAACATCCACCACCCACATCCCTCCACCATCAGTCGTCACACGCAATCCTTCCACCACCAGCGGCGACACCAGCAACGTCAGGAACCGTCAGATCTAGAAAAGACAAGAAGGAACCCACCGGATCTGGACCCACCAACAACAAAACCACCGTCCTCTACCAGCAACCGACCACCACCTGCATCAGCAACGAAACCGCCAACCACCACCCAAGAGATCGGAGCTTCCTCGGCATGAAAACAAGCGAAAATCATCTTCCAAAATAGGGAACAAAAGGGAGGAAAATTATTCAAACAACAATCGAAACAAGAACAACCTCACCCACCGTGGGGAGGAGAAAAGACCACTGAGGGCCAATCAAAAGGAAACTGCGGTGAAACAAACAAAGGCGGAAGAAGAAAAAGGTTCTGTTTTTAGAGAGAAGAAAGAGAACTTTCTCTCTCTAGAAAACATAACTTGAGACTACTGTGATAACATTCTTATTCGATCATCTTTCTGCATTAGCTGTAATGAGATGAAATTTTTATATGGGCTGGTTTGTTTTAGTTGAGGCCTCTCGTTTGGGTTTATTTGCTTGGTTGAGTTTGTTCCTTTTTCTACTTACTTCTTTGGTTTGATCTAGGTCACTTAATTGGGTTTGATCCAAGATGTAGTTGGTTTTGATTGGTTTGGTTTATTTCCGTTCGATTTTCACTGGGTTTGTTGGTTTGGTCTTTATTGGATTGGTTTGCTTTGGTTAATGTTATGGTTTTGCTTAGTTTGGTTTGGGCTTGCATAATTTCTAGTTTGGTTTGGATTAAGGTTATGAAATGATTTGGTTGAGATACTAAATTCATGTGTCAATTTTGTTTCGCATATTATGTTTGTATTTTGTTTTAAGTTTTCATGGTCATTACTTGGATTAATAATTCTTGGATTTTTTAAGATGAAAACGCCAGAGATGATTTGATTTTCTTATTTGGAAGGTGATGCAGGAAAAATACTGGAATTATCTACATAAGAATATTTTTTCAAAGTCATTATCTATTAATTGTTATAGTAGGGATTAGATTGAGTTTTTAACAGTTTGATGATTTTTTTGTACTTATATTTAGGGATTTTATACATTAAATTCATATTAATATCATAATCTTCTTTTTTTGGTTTAATAGTCAATTTTCAATTTTGATTCATTTTTAAACGAGTTAACAAATGATTAAGTTTATTTGTTATATTTAATTTTGATTCATTTTTATTGATGAATTTTTTGTACTAGGGACGCATTGATTATTTTTTTTTACTTCTATTAATTGATTTTATACGTTGAATTCATATTAATTAACAAAATCTCTCTTTTTTTGTTAAATGACCAATTTTCAATTTTGATTATTTTTAAATGAGTTAACAAATGAACAAGTAAATTGTTAGAGATAATTTGGAGTGTTGATGAATGGACAAATTCTAGAGAATTTTATTATCAAACAGTGAGAATTGTTAATGATTATCTCAATAACAATAAAAATTTAATGCAATTTTTACAAGTTTAATTTTAGTTTTAATTTATTTGTATTTTATTTCAATTCGTAAAAGTAAATCCAAATTATTATTGAGTTCAACATGGGGTAAGGTAAAAAATTATTAATCGTTATCTCAATAAAATTCAAAATTTAATAAATTTATCTAAGTTTAATTTTACCAAATTGAATTTTAATTCATTTACATTTTATTTCAATTTGTAAAAGAAAATTCAAGTTATTATTGAAAAATAAATTGGGTTAAGTTAAACAAGGAAAATGATTTCCAAACCAGTGCTAAGAAATTCAAATTGGCTTCCAAGGTTTGTCCAATAGTTTTATTGTAGGGTATTCCCACGACAGTTTCTTCTAAAAGTCGACGGCAAAATGTGTTCATTGGGATTTCGTACAGTGACGCATGCAAAAGAAATAGGGTTAAATACATTACGCCCATGAGGTATAGTGTAATATTTTCTCCGATTTTTGAGTTTTTAAAAATCTATTTGACACTTCTTGAGGTCCTTGAAAAGTTCCTATGCGGTCTCTGAATAGCTTCTCTCTGGTCCCTGTTAGGGACCGCAAATGAATTTTTCAAAACATAAGGACCGCAGAAGAGATTGCACTATACCTCAAAGACGATAAAGTATTATATCCAAAGAAATATCTGGGGTGAGCACCATTTATATATCACGCAGAAGAAAAGCTGTGACAAACCTATAGAATTCAAAAATATTGTCATTAATTGTAATGACTATTTTACCCCAACAATACCTTGATTTTTGTTTCTCTTTACTCTCTCTCTCTCAATTGCAGAAAATATTGTCATTACAATTAAAGTACTTGGGACCATGTGACACATCAGAAAACATAAAGTGACACGTTAGTAAAACAAACAGAGTTAAGAGTAAGGGATTAAATCGGCTATTTTAAAACTTGTAGGGACTGAAAGAAAGATATGACCAAACCTCAGAGACCGCCATAGATTTCACCCTAAAAAAATTAAGCCTGTCGTTTCAGGCCCAAGTTTCAAAAAAAAAAGACAGAAGCATCATCTTCCTCGACACTTCAACCCCTTTTACGGCCTCACCACTCACGGCGGTGTGAGAGGGGCCCTACAATTCTCGGCGGGACCCTATACTATATATATGGGGTCCTTATATGGGTTTCCGCCACCCTAGAGGAGGGCCACTAGACTACGCTATACCCTCTTCCAATCTGTCCCTAATTTCATGTACATAGGTATTAGGGGTTATTTGGTTTATATTCATGGGGTTATTTTTGCAATCCAAGACAGAAAAAGAAGGAGAAGCAAAGTCAATCTTGGAAATCAAGTTTTAATAGATGATGATAGCAGTCATACGTAATGTTATAGTTGGTTTGCATCCATTCAAACATTAGAAGATGCCTCTTAGATTAACCATCACAATCAAATTGAACTCATACGGAAAATAACACGTTTGTTGTTAATTTAAATACTAAATTTTAAAGATCCCACTAATATTAAAAATGTCACAAAATGTTAACACACATATTAAAAAATTATTTTTTTGGTAATTCAAGAGAAATTGAGGTATTTTTGTGAAAGTTTGACTTTTTTCACAAGAGAGTGACTTCTTGCGAATAACTAAGTTCTTTAAAAAAAATTAAAAAAAAATCTAAATTTTCCAAAGGATATACAAAAGTGTGCAATAGCGTACATATGTGTACAATGATATACACAAATGTACAAAAGGCGTTCATAATTTTTTAAAAAACATTAATTGAATGAATTTGAGTTGGGTATATTGCTGTACACAAAGTGTACAAGCATTTACAATATTTTTTTAATTAAACTGATTTATTGATGTAGATAGATATACATATGTGTAGATGACATTTACAAATTTTTAATTTATTTAATGCTACTAAATTTGGTGTACACAAGCTTACATTGTACACAACTATATGCAACGTTGCTTTTGTTGTATAAGATATTATATAACTTTTTTAAAAATAATTCAATGCTTTTTTAGTTCTTTTTTTTTTTTTAAATTGCAGCAGCTAGGGTTTGAGAAACCCTAGCTGTTTTCACTCCCTATGCTAGGTGTTAACAAATTATGTTGCTCGTTGCGACATCTGAAGATTGCGACACCAACAATCAAATCAGCACCACCGCATCGATCTCGGTTTCTCGTTTTCGTCATCGTTGCTCCTCTAACAATCAATCCTATTTTTGTTGCATCTGCATCACCGCCCGTTTACATATGAAGATTGACTTTTCAGATTGCAAGAACACTAGATTCGCCTCATGAACAAATCAAATGTCCTCCTTTGACGTTTTAGATCGAACAGGCAGAGATCAAAGGAAGCAAAAGGAGAGTGCACTAGCGGAGATCGAAACATTGTTCTCTCTACGTGAAGGATAGCATGGAGGAGAGCAAAAATTGAGTAGGCATCTGACGATAGAGATAGTGACAAAGAGAGAGAAAGATGAGAGAGGTGAGGAGAGAGAAAGAGAGAGTGATGAAGGAAGAGCAAGAGTATAGGCTGAGAATAGTGACAAAGATGAGAGAGGAAGAGAGAGGGGACAGAGAAAGAGAGAGTGAATGAGGGAGAGAGCAAACAAGATATATATATATATATATATATATATATATATCAAGAGAGGAAGAGACAAATCCAAACATAGAGAGAGAAACCAAGACATATAGTGGATGAGAATTTAGATGAAAAAAGCAGTTTTATCCTATTTGATTGTGCAATTTTGATAACATGTTTTATTGTGGTGATATTTGTAAGACAAGATTGGAACATTCTTGTATTTTCAAAACTAGTATTTCTATTTGTATTAATATACAATTTAATTTTGACATCTAGCGTAATTAACTTGAACTCATAAAGTTAAAAAACCATTTTGTCACGTGTGATATCTTGTTCCAAAATTCATAAAATATTTTAGGAAAAATTACTATTTCATCCATGTGAAATATCAAATTTTCTTATTAGGTCACTGTACTTTCAAAAGGCTCGTATTGCATCCGTGAAGCTTAACACTGTCGAATGAAACTAACAGGACATGTCAGCTCTACTGAATTGGCATGTGGGACATATTCCAACATGGCTGAAATGACTTTTTTTTTTCCGTCACTCATTTCTTCTTCACTAATTTCTCCTCTCTTATTCATATCTCCCTATCATTTTCACTGATTTTCTCTCTCTCATCCCCCACTCTCTCTCATTTTTCACTGATTTTCCCTCTCTCTCTCTCTCTCTCACACACACACACACACACACATAAATCATGAACAAACTAAAATCAAACATAACACCAATCAAACACAACAAAAATATACAATCAAAATCAACTCATCGCGCCATAGTAATAGCAATACATCAATTTTCATTTAATAACAATCAACAAAAACACAAATCCACGAAAAATTGAAACCCAAAATCTACAATCCATTAATTTTCATTCAATAGTAGTAAACAAAAACACAAATCCGCAACAAATTGAAATCCAAAATCTACAAACCCAAAGCAAATTGAAAACCCAGAATTGAATGAAAGACATGCCATACCTATAAAATTGATTGTTCCTTATCTCTACAAATCAAAACAACCATACATAAGGAATCTAACTCAGAAAAATCCTCACCGTCACCGGGAAATTCGAGCAAGTGGTCCTCTGCACCGCCGAAGTCCCGATGAAGCAACACCTTAACGTCCCACTACGGTTGGAGTTGCTACTATAAAGATATCACTCTTCGGTCTCATTATCTCCTATGCCGGTGTCTCTTTCTCTTTAATTCAATATACTACACAGTGGCATATATAAACTCTGACGAAGAAAACCCACCTAAGTTCATCAGATCGCGACTGCTCTCTCACTCTTTGTCTCCTTCGTGAAGGCCTCTATCTGAAATGGAAAAGTGGCCATGACGCCGAAGAGATCCTAATATGCATGTGGAGGCATCATCGTCCTTGAAGAGTTGACGGTGTGTAGGAGGAAGGGAAGGGGATGACAGCGTATAGAGACTGGTATGGATGGAAGATGCAAAGAGAGACCGAGAAAGGATGGGAGAGAAGTGTAAATTGTTTTGTTAAATGTGTAAATCATTGGTGGGATAGAATAAGGGACATAAGAGAGGAGAGAGAGAGAGAGAGAGAGAGAGGATACATTAGAAGAAATTTAAAATGAAAAAAAGAATAAAAAGTATACTTATAATTTTGTATATTTTGTCAAGAAAAATTGATACCATCAACGTCCAGGATACAACAGGAGCCTTTTGAAAACACAGGAGTATAATCAGAGAATTCGATATTTTACAAGGATGAAATAGTAGTTTCCCCAATAATTTAAATTGAAAACATTTGCTTTTGTTCATTATTTAGGGGAGAGCAAAAAATACAATTTATGTTAATCGTTGTAGCACTAGCATCATGGCTTCACCATTTCCGAACTTGGTGGGAAAGTAGAGAAAAATAAAATATATATTTTTTATTTTTTGACTGGTTAAGTTTTTTTTTTGATTAGAAGGGGTTGATGATTTTAAGTTAAAGGTACAAGGAGTGTATATATATATAAGAATGTGTGTGTGTGTTTGTGAGAAGGAGAGAGAGGGAGAGGAGAGAGCGAGAGAAAGAGGGAGAAAGGGATAGAGAGAGAAGGGGGAGAGATAGGGGGGAGAGAAAGAGAGATGGAGAGTTAGGGTTAGATGGGTGGAATAGTCTTTTAATTTTTTCCATTAAAAGTGAGCAACGGGAAGGATGAAATTAAATATTTCAATAAACCTCAGGGACTGGACAGTATTTGACCCTTTTGGAGTTTTGTTTTACACGCATGTTTGCTGACGTCAGTATATAATAGTTTATCATTTATGCCAGATTCGTGGTTCCCAAAAAAAAGCAGAAAAAAAGCAGGCGTATTTTTAACGAACGAGAAGGTGACCTACAAATTACGGCAGATCTCTCAAACGACGATTGAAGGTGAACTATTCTCGGTATTTTCATGTCTAGTTTGATTAGAATCACTAGTAACTTGCAAGTTTAAGAATTAAAATATAATTGATTTTGTTTTGTTTATTTCAAATTAACTGCTGCTAACTGTATTAGATCTGCTGTAACTTAGTGGCATTTTTTGGCTTGTACTTGTGCTGGTGAGCCGCTGGTTTATGCTTGGTTTCGGCGTTCCTGTCGTTGAAACAACCAGATCTGTGAAGCCAGGTTTCGTTGCTGGGTCGCGTTAGTCCTCTTTTGTCATACCTGATGCAGATCTATTTGTTGTCGGCGAGAAGCACGCGTTGTTGGTGACGGCATCGTAAACGGCGTTAAGGAGTTCGGTTTGGTTGATGACTGTTTTACTATGCTTTTGATTGTGCTTTACACGTTTAATATCAAATAATATTTAAATTAGAGTTGACGGTGTAGATACGCTTATCAGCATTCAGCGCTGGCTTCGATTTCTCGCTAAACCAACCCAGTTACATTTTATTTTATTATTTTCTTTTTATTTTTTAAAAATTAGAAAAATTTTAAAAATATATTTGTTAATTAATTTTTAAACAATTTTTTATTTTTCATTTCTCTTTTCTAATTTGTTAAAAAATAATTGAAGTTTTTTTTGACATAATTCTCGTCAGAGATAGTGGAATCAAACAAGAAAGTTAAACCAAGAATCAGACCTGAGTGTTCCTACTAGACTACTCCAAAGACAAACACAATACAAAAGAATTGAATCCCTATATACAAATAACAAAAACGTGCCTTCAAATTCGGAATTTAGGATTTATGACAAAGATTCTCTCATCAAATCGCAAGTGATTCTTGTAGGGTAAATTGGATGTGGGACTAAACAATACATTTATAAACAACTCAATTTTATTATAAAGAGAATGCTTTTTGGGTGGAAAATAATAAATTTGTTGGCCCTCAACAAATTCACTCCCTTTCCCTTAAGGTTTCCCATTTCGGCTTTCAACTCATTTCTTTTCTTCTCTCTTTTGTACTAGATTTTTCATTAAGCTATCATTCTTTTGGACATACTAGTGATTTTTCCTTGGAGATCATATAATATGTTTTTAAAAAATGCACCCTATTTTTATCACGATAAAGCAATTGTGTATGTACATTCTTAGAAACATGAAACACCTCACATTCACTCATCACTCTAAAGATTATGCTCTCATTTGTCAAATCAATGCACACCATCGGTTGCCAAAAAGGGTCTACCAAGTATTATGGGGGTGATACATGCATCATTCATATCTAAAATATAAAAATCGGCGGGAAAGAAGGACTGACCTACTTTTACCAAGATGTTCTCCACAACTCCAAGTGGTTGCTTGATGGATCGATCTACAAGTTAGAGTTTGACGGTTGTAGGTGCTAATTATTCAATCCTGATCTTTTTGTAAATGGATGAGTGCATTTGGTTGATCGATGCACCTAAGTCACAAAAGGAATTCACATTTGCCAATTTCCCAAAGGTGCATGGAATGATGAAGCTCCCCGGATCCTTGAGCTTTGAAGGGTATTTGTTCAATAAAATTGCACTACACTCCGCATTGAGTGCCACCATAGCATACTCATCCAACCTCTTCTTGTTGGCCACTAACTCCTTCAAGAACTTATCATAATTATGCATGATGGAAATGGCTTCCAAAAAGGGTATGTTCAACTCCAACTTCTTGAACATCTCAAGGAACTTCATAAAATTGTCATCTTTTGTTTGAGTTTTGAGTCTTTGAGGAAATGAAATAGGTGGGACATACGGTTTGACTTCCTCTTGTTGAGTAGGTTTCTCTTCCAAATTTTCACCTTTCTCCCCACAATTCTCCCTTTCACCATCCCACATCTCCTTTGTACCCTTATTGACTCGGGGCTCCTCCCCCACACTTGGCTCCTCAAGTACCTTCCCACTCCTTAAAGATATAGCCATCACACTCTCTATTGAATTTACTTGAGAGGTACTTGGTAGCTTCCTATTTTCTCTATCCGACATTGCTTTAACCAATTGCCCAACTTGCCTCTCAAGGTTTAGGGTAGTGGTTTGTTGAGCTTGAATGGCTTGGTCCACCTTGGCATCTCTAGTATCTATCTTAGACATAAATTGCATAAATAATTCTTCCAAAGGTGGCCTTTTGTCTTGGCTTTCTTGTAAGAGTGGTGATTGGGGTTGGTTTTATTGGAAGGGTAGTGGTGGTCTAGGTTGGTAACCGAGAGGTTCATTTGGTCTTGGTTGTAAAAAATTTCGATTAGTGCTTAGGTCTCTCTATGAAAGATTTGGGTGGTTTCTCCAACCTAGATTGTAGGTATTTGAATATGGGTCATTTTTAGGTTGAACATTTGGGAATCCCCGCACAAAATTCACTTTCTCACATCTAACACCCGCTCCTCTGGCCATCCCACAAGACATCTCATCATGTCCAACACTCCACAATAAGCACATTTCTCATTCAACAAGGCATTATTTTTAAGTAACAAATTCATCTTCCTAGACAATTCATCAACCATAGAAGCTAAATCGGGAGAAGTGGAAGTGTTTACCTCATGAATACCCATTCTTCTTCCCCTAACCGCTTTTTTTGTGTGAATTTGTTGTCAACATCTCATATATGTCATACATCTCTTTGGCCATTTTCTCTCTAAAATAGCCACCTGAAGAGGTGTCCACCAATGTTTGCCTATGTATTGTCAACCCATCATAGAAAAATTGAGTCAATAATGCCAATGAGAATTGATGATGAGGGCATTGACTCAATAAAACCTTGAAAGGGCTCTCCTTCCAATTGTGAGAATGAACAAATCTTACTTCGAAGTTCAACCGTCTTTTGGGGGAAGCAATATTTCATCATGATTTTTTTATACACCTCCTCCCAAGTGCCAAAAGATCCCTCCGGTAAGTTTATCAACCAAATATTTTCTTTATCCTTTAATGTGTAGGGAAATCATCTCATCCTTAGCTCATCTTCGGTCAAACTTTGGAGAGGAAAGGTTTGGATGGTGGTGTAGAACTCCCTCAAGAATGAAAGTGGATCCATCAAAGGCAACCGATTGTAGGAAGGAAACATAGTGAAATGTATGCTCTTTAACTCATAGTTCTTATCGCCAGACTCAATCTAATGCAAGAAGGAGATGCCTCAATGACCAGCCTTTGTATTTCTTACATATTCATTCGACCCGCCATTTGGTTCCCATTACCACCTCCTTGAGCTTTCTCAACTCTAGTATCCTTAACCTCACCTCGAGGCCTAGCCATCCCTTCAATCATTGCCCTTCTTTGGTTAGCTCAGTTTGCTCCCAAAATCCTTTCAATTTTCGAAATCACAGGGACATTATCTTAATTTTCCAAGCTCTTAGTGCATTTGAAAAGCATAAATACCTACAAGTGCAAAAGAAGAAAACAAATAAGTAACAAAAAAAAATAAAAATGACCAAAAAAGGAACGTCGTTCCCCGACAACAGCGCCAAAAACTTGGCCGACTTCTAGTAAGCGCACTATAATTGATTGTAGTAATAACAACCTAAGGAGTATTCCTTTGATATCGTCTCCACATGGAACATGTTTAATTATGGTAAATAAAGAAAATAAAAGAAAGCATAAACATCAAAAGGTTTGTTTTTGGGGTTTTCGAAATTAAAGCAAGCAATAATTTAAAAATAAGAAACTCAAGATTGGGAAAATGTTAAGGCTTTCGAGATAAAACCAAGAATCTAGTTGCCTAATGAATGAAAATGAGTTTTAACAAAATGAGTGTGAGTGTTCTCTCCTCAAGACTAACCCAAGGCCTCTTTCAAGGTCTTTCGAGTCGTACTTACACTTGCTAGGAGGGTCCTTTCAGCCTCACCTAACCAAGTTAGGCCTATATGTCATTGGAGAATAATTCTCTTATTTAATGTGTGACTGTCCAAGGTTGCCAAATTGGGTGTGCAAGAGGCCTATTCATAGTCCTTAAAGTCCCCCCACAAACCCTAGCAAAAGTCTCCCAAATATGCCCCCTGAATCATGCCTCTGGTCCCCACAATTTGGTCCCTTTCATTACTTGATTTACACCTCTGTGAACCGTGTCACGGCCGTGACACTGCAACCGTCACGACCGTGATGAATTTCTTGTCACTTTTTGGTGTCAATTTTGGGTGCCACAGCCGTGGCACTTCTGTGCTCAACGTTTCCTTCAATTTCTTCATCCAATCATGAATAGGTTCGAAGCCTTTTCACTTTGCATCATTTCTCCATCATTTTCAACTCATTTTCTTCAATTTATTTCATTCTAAAAACATTACAAACATTATATAAATTTCACTACGAAACCATGGTTTATAGGATGAAAATAGATGTATTCTTGCTTGAATTAATATGTAAATTTAACCTACATCATTGATTAGGCACGTTGATCAAAATGGTTTTATTAAGTAGAGGATACTGCAACTTCATCAAGGCACGCTAATGGGTATCAACGCACTCTTATTCTTGATGAGCATATGAAGAACGTGCTTTAAGTATGAGCACGTTGGAGAGAATGACGTCAATTAAAATCAAATATTTTTCTTCTCTCACAATGGTTAGATCGAGGCTTCCAATGACTATATTTCTAAGAGTGGCTAGAAAAAGAAATCCCAAGGCAGAAGAAAAAGATGAGAGACCTTTGCTAAATTTTCTATTCATTTTCTCTCTTATTTCTACCTTCTAACCCATTTGAGCTATTTACTTGCAATCTTATTTCTGGGTTTGTGTGAACTTGATATTGTTGTATCTTGGGTTAATTTTGTAACAAGTAAGGTTGTTTCCTTGGGATAGATATGTTTCCTTATTGTGCCTTATAAAAACAAAAGTAGTTACTAGTGAGCCTTAGAAAACTAGTGGGTAGAGGTTTTCTAGTTAAGCCCACAAAAACTAGGGATTCAGTTTTCTTATTGAGCCCTCAAAAACAAGGTATAACAGTTTGCTTGTTGTGCCTACAAAAACAAGTGGTGCAAACGGTTTCCCTCCACCCGGAAGTGAGGAGTTAGTGGATTGAAATTCTCTAGTGGATCTAGAGGAGTGGACGTAGGTGAAGAAGATCGAACCATTATAAATAAGATTTGTGCTATCTTCTCTTACTCTCTCTTACTTGCATTGCATTTACATTTGATAAATATTATTGTGTGTGGATTGGATCTTTGGTTTTAAGTTGCTTCCGCATTTTACTTTGATATTTGTTTTAATTTGCAAAAATATTTTCAACAAAGTTTTTAACCTGATAAAAATCCAATTCACCCCCCTCTTGCATTACCATTCCATTTATATTGGGACTGAGAACTTACAATTACGCCCCTGGATTAGGTGCTTACTCGAGTGAGAAAAGGTATGTGTTACTAGAGTAAGTTCTTTGTTACTCGAGTAAACGAGGTTGTTGGACCAAGGGTGGTCAACATTGAGACTTCTCTAAAGTTTTGATGATGAACAAACTGCAGAATTTGATCTGAAGTAAGATTCACGTACGTCAAACAAAAGTCACGTACGTGTGACAATGTCACGTACGACAGTAAAGCCTAAAGTACGTGAGTTCTACCAGATGCTGAAACAGAAGCTACTGGAACTCAAAGGAAGTAAACACACGTACGCAAGAAACATATCACGTACGTCAGACAAC
>CAODLS014016931.1:0-11636 GCA_948243855.1 Flueggea neowawraea
TTTAAAAAATAGGGCCGATTTGGACTTATGCTAGGCTCGACAAACCGGCCTGTTATATATATTATATATTTTTTATATATTTTATATATATATAATATGATAATATTAATTTAATGTATTATGTATTATAAATTAAAAAAAATAATATTAATTATAAATTTAAGAGTTGTTTAAGTATTTATTAAAATATAATTTATGTAATAAAATATATATTAAATTATATTTTGATAAAAAAATAAAGAATTTTAATATTATTTTTAAAAAAGGTCTCTGATCTTTTGAATGGGTGGACCTTCAGGCTGGTCGATCAGACCTAGCCAGACCCAATTAATTGGGCTGAAGTTTTAGGGCATGATCTATGCCCATCCCTACTTTCTAAGTGGAAATATCTTATTTCTCAATGAAATGCATGTGTACCTCCACAAAGACAAATGTCAAATTCTCGTCTAGACTAACTAAGCCATGCAAATATCAATTCTATCAAGGTTTCTTCCCATCAATTTTATTTTTTTTCTAAAAAATAAGAGGCAACACCTTACAAATTTTATTTAAATTTGTTTTGGCTAAATTTAATTAACCATGATCGATGGCGAAGATATATATGTCAACATCCATGAAAGATCGATCAGTAACGTATCATCATAGGCAATTGATTTGTGCTTAAGCACAAATCTGTTAATGAACGCAAAGGAGGTAATTAATTATGGGAGGATGGAAATGCAGAAAAAATACTAGGGTTTGGTGTAATAAGGCAATATAAAACGAAGCTATATATTACAGGTACATGTTAGGTTAGCCAGAAAAATGAGCGTCCTAATCAAGTTTCCACCAAATTGCCTCTGAGTACCCATTGGTGCTCTGGTTGACTTTTCAATGCCACAACTTCATTCAAGCCATTAATTACTGGCTCAATATGCCACCTAATGTTCCATAAATTTACATTTAGGCCTCTATTAAAAAAACTCCTGTCCTGTTGAGTAAATTAAAACTATTATTCCCAGATCGAAAGGGAATTTATTAGGATTAGAATGCGTGTCGAAATAAATATTTGGCAACATATTTTATTGCAAAAAAGAAAAGAAAAGAAAAGAAAAAGGCTACATTATTTGATGCAATTTTGGAAAAAGGATTGAATAAACCAATGTAAAAGTAAGTAGGGACAAGTAGAGTCTTTTGGTAGTAGTTGAAATAAACATATCATAAGCATGTTAGTTACATTGCCAAAGCGTTGACTTGGTCCCGATCGTCCCAGGTGCACCCCTGTTAGGGGAACATGGAAATGTTAGAATTAATTAACGTTTGTTATCCCAATCTCTCTGGTGACCAATATATTTCCTGCAATGTGTTCTCGTACGTGGAGTTATTTTATTCAACTTTCAAGAAGAATCACTACGTTTCATTAGCTCATTGTTGTCTTAACGGCTTAAAGATCTATTCGTGTATACTACTCTTAATATGGTTGGATTTAAAGTGATTAATGTGATGACCAATGCAACACATTAACCTAAGTTGAGTAGCTCTATTGGTATGTATCTACATCTAAGATCAAGACGTTTTGAATTCAAATATTAAAAATATTCAAAATTTTCATATTTTTTATGGAATTCGTCTCTTTATGAGATCAATAATGAATAAATATAAGAGTTTTTTTTTTAAAAAAAAAAAGAAAAAACAATGCAACACATTTTCTTTACTACTCTGACAGGAAATTTATCTCATTTTGTAAACGGGAAAGCAAATCCTAATTATTGTTTTTCCAAAGTAGTTCGGAAATTAACGAAAAATCCGAAGAAAGTAATTACCTCCCAAGTCTCTGAGCTTGGCGGGGTGAAGGTGACGTCTCATAGTTGGACCAGGTTTTATTTGGGCTATCAATGGATAGATTGTCACAATCATGGCCTAGGTCCATCAAACCATCAACATTTGACGTGGTTCTATTTTGCAAACCGAATATAAAGTGGTCAAATAAGGCTAATTAGCAGCCACCGGTCCCAGTTGTTATAAGACTAAATATACAATTTTTTTCTTTTAATATATAAAATTTAGAATGATATCGGAGAGTTTAGTTGATTTTTTTTTTTTTTTAAAAATAAAAAAATAGAGATAAAAAATAAAAAATTATTTTAACTTTTTATTAATAACTATATTTTTTAAATATTTTAAATTTTTAAATAATAATAATAATAAAAAAAATATCTTCTCAATTAAATATATATTTCTCGTTCCATTTTCAAATATTTGAGTTACGCCTAAATAACAATCGTTTACTTTTCAATGCAGTGGCACTTTCGTAATTCTATAAAAAAACCTTTTGTCGTACTCAAACTCTTCTTAAATACTCCACGCTACACATGGCCCCAACTCGCACCAAACTTAAAAACCGGACATTCAGTACCCGGCGACTCCTTTCGGCCCGACCCGAAACTGATCGAATTAAAAAACTAGTATAGCGTATTCCGACATAGAATTGGCTGTCGATCTCACAAATCGAACGTCAAATTGAAAGAAGATGGGGTCCGAACTCATATTCAGAGGCCGCGACGAGGCGCACCACACTGCCGATGCGTATTCGCCCAAGCCACCTAAGCCATGGCTTTCCGTTACGCGACCCATTCGCTACATGCTCCGGGAGCAACGCCTCGTCTTTGTCCTCGTCGGCATTGCCATCGCCACTCTATTCTTCACCATCCTCCCATCGTCCTCCCAAACCCCGTACGGCCACCTCAGCAAATACGACTCCGAATCAGTCTCCTACTTCCCGCACGAGTCGACTCCTATGAGGTACAAGTACATAGAGCCTCAGAGGGTTGGATTGGTATCATCCGGAGGGAAGATTCCGTTGGGGCTAAAACGGAAGGGACTGAGAATCGTGGTAACAGGTGGGGCCGGGTTCGTGGGGTCCCATTTGGTAGACCGATTGATAGAGAGGGGTGACAGCGTGATCGTGGTGGACAATTTCTTCACGGGGAGGAAGGAGAACGTGATGCATCATTTTAACAATCCGAGATTTGAGTTGATTCGACACGACGTCGTAGAGACGCTATTGCTGGAGGTTGACCAGATCTACCATCTGGCTTGCCCCGCCTCGCCGGTGCATTACAAGCACAACCCGGTGAAGACAATTAAGACCAATGTGGTGGGGACTCTCAACATGTTGGGGTTGGCCAAGAGAGTGGGCGCCAGGTTCTTGCTTACCAGCACCAGCGAAGTCTACGGTGATCCTCTGCAGCACCCCCAGGTTGAAACCTACTGGGGCAACGTCAATCCTATTGGTGCCTTTCTCTCTCTCTCTCTTTCTTTTTTTTTTAACAAAAATTGTTCTTCATTTGAAAATTTAATTCCGGTGGGTACGGTACTTTTTGTTAGTCGGTTACCGGAATCTGGTAACCGCATGCCAACTCTGGTGTACATGCGTTTCTCGTGAGGACAGGTCGCGCCGCTTAGCATGGTCTGCGCTAACGTGCGCCGGGGCCGGACGCGTGGGATGTGGGAAAGGGGCCTTTGTCCAGTAGAATTTGTCGTTCAAGGGAGTGTAAAATATGTTTGGCGGTGGTGGCCGGCTGGGGGAGCGGAGGGACGTGTGAGATGTGCTACAATATGGATCCTTGAAAAAGAATTTTTATTGAAAAATCGAATTATTTAATTATAATTTTAAAAATTATTTAATTAAAAGAGTTATTTAATTATAATTTTAAAAATTATTTAATTTTATAATAAATTAAATAATTATAATTATTATTTAATTATTTTTAAAATTATTTAATTTAAATTTAAATTATTTAATTTATTAAAAAAATTAATTAAGAATTTTTTAAAAAAGGTTTTATTGTAGTAATATCTGTAAAATTTAGATTCTAAGTGCGGTCAATGAGTAGGCCGTGATTAGTGGTGAATTGATCCGTGGGTGAGACGACATTTTGGAAATTTGAATGGGGAAGGGGTATTGATGTAATTTGAATGGGGGTGGGGATCTGACAAGCAAACTTGGTGAAAATGTGACAGGTGTAAGAAGTTGTTACGACGAGGGAAAGAGGACAGCTGAGACATTGACTATGGACTACCACAGAGGGGCAGGTGTCGAGGTATGCCGTATATTCTGCTTTTTTATTTATAAAAAAACCTTTTTTTACTTTACCAATTTATATTTGTGTTGCTTAAAAGGGAAGGAAGGAAGGAAGGAAGGAAATGGGATTCATCCTAACATTTTTGTTGCTTCCATTTTCAGGTCAGGATTGCCAGAATTTTCAATACCTATGGCCCTCGAATGTGCATTGATGATGGTCGTGTTGTTAGCAATTTTGTTGCTCAGGTTCTGCATTCTTGTTTTTTTTTTGGTTCTTTTTAGTATTAGTCAAGGCAAGCACGTACTACTACTACTACTAAATTATGGACCACAAAATTGTGATTTGTTAGGGAGTAGTCATGCTAGGAGCATTCTATCTGGTAGTTTTTTTTTTATTATTATTATTAGAAGTGGTTGGTTAGTGATGGTTAGCTGGATTGATGCAGGCATTAAGGAAGGAGCCTTTGAGTGTTTATGGTGATGGAAAGCAGACGAGGAGTTTCCAATATGTTTCTGACCTGGTAATCCATTTTTTCTTTTCTTTATCTTTTTGAGTACTCTTTTGGATCGCGATATCCTTTTAAAATGTATGCTTGGTGCGTTGGTTTTGCTTTTATTCTTTATTATTGCCTCTCCATTTGAATTTCCATTTCTTGCATGCTTTGCCCAATGAAAACTTCAGATTCCGTGTGTGCAACTTTGTTAGGTTTATTACATTGTTTGCTAAAATGTTATGACTAGTAATAGTTTATAGTGCATGTGCGTGACACTCTTGAAGCGACAATGTGTCTGCATTGTGTTGCTTTAATGTACCATTCCAACTTCTTTATCTTGGCTGTTTTTTTCCGGGACCGGGGAGTAGTAACTATCTGACTGTCAGCAATTTAAATGTCAAAAATCTGAACATTATCGAAACTTTCTGCTGTAAGTTTTAAGTGAAGAAACAGTTGCCACAAGACATAAGTCTTGTTAATGGCTAAGTGGTCCAACTTTGTGATTGTCTACTTAGCGGCATGTAATGCATAGTTTGGTAACATTTTCATCAGACATTAAAGCAAAGACAAATAGTTGCAGGCCATGCAGCCCACAGTTCTTTGTATTAATGGAAACCAGGATCCTTGTGTCTTTTTCTGCACCCAATTGATGATTCCCTGTATATAGAAAATCATTAGTACTTCCATAATTGGGACTTGTAATTGGCATGAAGATGCATTTATAACTAGTTAAGAATTCTAGGTGTCCTTTTCTGCTCATTGTGGTTTCTGCCACTCAAGATTTATTGGAGTGTATTGTCTCTGAAACTTGGGATTTATTTGTTGAAATCAGGTTGAAGGTCTGATGCGCCTTATGGAAGGAGAACACGTGGGACCTTTTAATCTAGGAAATCCTGGAGAATTCACCATGCTCGAGCTGGCGCAGGTAAGGCACTGCTGTTTTGAGGATGAAATTCATGGATTTTTTTCTTCGGACAATTTTTTTTTTGTTACATGTCGACAGTTCTGCTTTTCATATTTTATAGTAGAACTTCAACTATAGAGTATGAACTGAGTAGTTTCTTGGTGTGGGCATTGTTGTAGGTGGTCCAAGAAACGATTGATCCAAATGCAAGGATTGAGTTCAGGCCCAACACTGAAGATGACCCACACAAGAGGAAGCCTGACATAACCAAGGCCAAGGACCTTCTGGGTTGGGAACCAAAGATCTCTCTCCGAAACGGTCTCCCGTTGATGGTCTCCGACTTCAGGCAACGTGTCTTTGGTGACTACAAGGAAGGCAGCACCACCTCCAAGTCAACGGCTTAAGTTGGCGATATACTTTGTCGAAGGATAATTTGTTTAGCTGAAAGCCAATTTATGATCTTCTTAACTTCAAGCTCTACAACTGTGGCGGCAACAGCATTAGCAGCTATGAAGCTCCCATGTTCTCCGACCAAGGGATTAGGAAGTGTTGCATTTCTTTTTTGAGTTAAATCTTTGTCATTTTTATATTATATGCCCTTTTAAAAGGATATAACAGACCGGAGTGTCAAGATTAAGGCTTATTAGTTTTTCATGCCATTTATCAAATAGCAGAGTCAGCTATTACATCCTTGTCTTGATTGTTAAGCGTCCTATCTTATTATCCACTTCAAAGTGTATATCTCCGTCCGAAAAAGTTCCACTTACTCCAAGACTCTTTATCCCCATTGTTCATTGATTTTAAATTAAATGGTTGATGTAATTTATTGTTTTGAATTTAATCTCCACTACTAAATCTATAAGTCCACAATTAGCTCTAAAAACAATGAACATTAAGAATGGAAAAACTTATTCTTGAAATAGCAAAACCTAACCCGTCTCCGAATATAGGATATAGTGCTAGATGAGTTTATTCCGTTGAATTTGTCCGCAAGTTGGAATCTGCCCGGCTTCAATGAACTGGAATGTGCTTACATTATTATCTGTGTTCCTTTTGTTCTTCCACTGCTAAAAGTGCCAGAGAAAGTTGTAATGAATTTAAACCATCTTACATGTAATTAAAGCAGAAGCTGAACAAAATTAGTCGAAAGCACAACTATTGGGTGATCCGAGATATCGACAGATTTCCGTATATTATAAAGCTGAGCAAATGATAAAATCACCAAGACTAAACCATCAAAAAGTTTTAACAGCGTTGAGTGTAATAATTGGAGGGAAGCACTGCAAATCTGCAATAATCTCACTAGTAGTTAGACATTTTAATCAACCAGGGAACAAACAGATCCAGCTATTCTCATTGAAGAAGACACTAACAAAACGGAAAGGCATACTAAGTTTGTTGTCCAGCAAAAGATACTAGAAATCATCCCATTTCATTTTGGATTTCTAAGGACAATGATAACAGAGTCGCCACGGAGGAACATCTTGCTTATGAACCTGTCTTTGTTAACCGGTTGCGCCTTCTTCTTGCCTTTGCCAGTTTGAGGTACCTGAGCCAAAAAAGATGAAACAAGTTTTAGTCACACGCAGCAGTTATTTGAAACACTACAGTATTCAAATTATCAAGGAAAAACAAAGAAAAAAAGAGTAATAATGCAAGTAAATCAACCTCGGTCCACATCTCCCTCACGTTTTCTAAAACCATGTTGCAGTGCCTGTCAAATGCCCTCACACGGCCTAGAAGCTTCTTGTTGTTGCGACAATTTATCAGAACCTGCACATAAACAAGCAGTAGAATAAAATCAATAACAATAAAATAAAAATAAAAAGAAGCACTAGAAATGAGCAATTGATCAGTAATTTCATAGGCCAAAAACGGTAAGACACAGGGGATTATGGGAGATTCTCAAAACTGGAGCCACAAGCATATCTTATAGCTAGTCAGGTAGTGTGAAGCCAACAAGCCAATAAAGCAATTGTTTAAAAGCATCTCCAATCAAACAGTCATAAACCCACAAGAGCCACCATAACTAAGTCACACACTTTAACTCATCCCATAGCTAAAAATAGGTTTATGGATCAATTAGTTTTGTGCTAATAATAGGTCTATGGCTTCCCAAATACAGCCTCATTGGCCACAATTCCACTACAGTAACTAGCAAGACACTATTTCTTCCTAAAATTTAACACCAAGTATAATAAAAGCGGGAGAAGAGGAAGATTTAAAGGCTAAATCAATACGACATGGTTAAATCTCACCTGGGTGTTATTCTTCACACTCATCATCAGTACAGAAAGTGGCCCCGTGTTGAATTCCTCCTCATTCTTCGTGCTATCTTCTTCCATCGGTCGACTACAAAATGCATTAAAAAAATTTAAAATAAAAATTATTAGTACCGTAACTAAAAGAAGTTCAATTCATATGTCGAAACAAACGACAGGTTAAAAACTACCTCATGTTAACTTGATTCGGCCTTTTCTACCTAAACCTGCAAATACACACAAATTAGGGTTTGAAGTTAGGAAATCACTTGGGAGTAATGAGAAAATTAATATAAAGAAGAAGGTTAAAAAGAGAGAGGATTAATTAGAACACTGACGAAGCTAGGGTAAAGAATAGGGTTTTGAGAGATTGAGATCTAAACAGAGTACGAACCAAAACGCAGAGAAGTCTCCCGCCTCAGGCACTCCAAAGTTATGAGTTTTGCACTGTGTTAGTATAGGCGGTGGTTGTTTTTTTCTTATTATTATTATTTGGACTGATAGTGGTACTTCCTTTCCAAAACGTTTTGGCCCGAGCTTCTAGGCCCAACGTTGGCCCAACTTTTCCACTTTTTGATTCGAAACGACATCATGCATAAAACGGTGGCGAGAGTTTCAGAAAACAATGCCGATTGCCGTATGGTCAATGATCTGTCGTCCAAATTTTTATCTGCCGCCTGAATGCAAACAACGTCTATTTAAACCTTGGAAAACTTTCTTTTCTTTTCTTTTTTTTTTTTGACGACAAACTTTGGAAAAGATTGATCGTTCATGTAAATTACCGCTTGTAGCGGTATATACAGAAAACCATACGTCTTCTGAGGGGAAGTTTATGTGTTGGAAATTCTTCAAGGATTATTGCCGAAATCACTATTTCTTAGCAAAGAAAACAATAAGAAGATCAATCTCAATGCTTAGACAAAAAAAAAACTCGATTTTTCTTTCTTGAGTTTTTTTCCATTTGAAAGAAGATAAAGAACAAAATGTGGAGATGTCAAACAATTGAGAGGAGAGAATTGTAGGCATGAAGCTAGTAGTGATTACATTGCAGAGTGGAGTGTAGGAGGTTGCTTCAATCCACAAAGGTAGCTCCCACGAGACTCTGGTGCTCTGCGTTTATGTTGTTCAACTGCCGAGCGAGGCGACTGGAGTTTCTCAACGCCATTACCCCATGTTTCAGGCATGGGTTGAACCTCAAGATTGTAACCATCACTAGTATGCTTGTCAAGCCAAGAAATAATATTAGTAAAAACAATTTCAACATTATCAGTCTCGCCAGCCGTTAAAGCATACCACATTCCGGGATACAATTTGATCGTCTTGTCTTTGCTGCCAGCCTGCTCATACAAGGCCTTGCTTATTTCCGGATCCGTCACCGTGTAACACGAAGAATGGTAGTACCACCTGTGATCAACAACTCAACAAACATTAACATCGTCTTACATTACCTATCTGTTGGTGTAGTGATAAACATATTACTCTCAACCGAGGTTTGTATATCAGGTCTTTTCGGTAATAATCACCTGATTTAGAGTTTCTTCGAGGCTCATGCCGGTTCTCAGCATCTCTAGAGCTGTTTTGAGCCTAGGCTTGTCTTGGTATATCAATTTGTTGTTCCTTACCTGACTCATCATCATAAACATATCAAGATTACTTTCATGTTTTGCGCGGTTAGAACTAGAATTTATCTTTATAGTATTGATTGAACAATTATTACCTCTTCTTGCTTAACAGGGTCCTTGAAAGCTGAATCAATGACATCTTTAGAGGGAACTATTTTCCATTTTGTTATAATCTCTTCAAAACTGGTCACAATATACTTATAACCACCGGGTGTGGCTTCAATTTCTCCGATATCTGGAAAAATTATTTCACAGAATTAGCGTGGATGAAGTTGTTTGCACTGAATTATCTGTGGACGCAGCTATTGAATACCTTACACATGGGCGCAACAAGTACAGCCCCGTTATAAAATAAGGGTTCTTTCTTGTGTAGCAACAAAGCCACTGCTCCTCCCATGGACTCTCCTTACAAGAACCTGCCCTTGTCCCTGTAATCTTTTTCCGCTGCAAAATCAGAGGACACCAATTCAGTAGTGATAGTAATATTCCAATACTCCACATCCTGTCCGACTAATTCTTCCGCGTTTCCAATCCCTCTGACCCTGTTCTCGATCCAATGTGGAGACAGGGTATAACGAAAAGTTCAGGAGCATGATCCTAGATAGTTCTGTACTTAAAGGCAAGTGATCTTGCACAAGTCTCTTTTTCATCATAAATAAATGTGGGGAATATGTAATGACATTTTCAACCAATAATATTATACGTACCGCACACTGACTTGAAAAATTCGTTGCAATCGTCCACTATATTATCAAACTTCTTGATGTAACAACGAGGGCCACTAGATCGTCCATGTCCTTCATAGTCAATTCCAAACACCGCATATTGGGCGCGTGCTAGTCGGACTCCACATTCTATCAAACTCAACAACCATTAAATTTAGCTTTTGAAAATAAAGTCCGGGCAGTACTATCAATTCAGACACATGACACACAGATTACACAAATCATTGTATTACATATGTCCTCTTCTTCCTTTTTTCAGGTCAGCGGCCAAGAATGGACGCGTCACTGTCCCTGGGACTTGCTTCTAAATTTCGGAAATGTATGTTAGGTTCATTATTTGTCAAGAGGAAAACTAAGACGGGTCTCAAATGCTATTGAGGTAACAGGTTGCCAAACCTGACCAACCCAGCTGACCACAATTTCCATTGCATCAGGTCATTCATCAGTACCCGGCCTTAAATAACTTAGCACAACTTCTTAACCAATTAGTCACTATCAGAAACAGAACATAACTAGCGAATTAGTTAGATGAAAAGAAAAAGAAACCAATTAAAGAGAGGAACGGTGACCAAGATTACGAGCTGGGTGTGAGCAAAAAATATAAAGAAAATGAGCCCATAACATAACAAGAAGGCATGTCTCTAAGTCAGTGAGAATTGAGGGTGATCAGTATTGTTTATCTTTATTGGAGTGTGAGTTCCATTTTTGTGAGGTCACGTATGAGTAAGTTGAAGACAAAGCATACCAGAACCTCAGAAGATTAAGTATGGGCTCACTACCTCTTTATCTTCTATCATTTTGTCCTATTATCTGCCACACAATAATTGCATAATGGACTATCCGACTTCAAAATTTTCATGAATAACATCCTAATTCTCTCACTAAACCAACTTATCATTTAAGGATTTGAAACTATAACACGCATTGCCGATAATCAAATATTATCTTTTTTGATAGAAAATGAAAGGACAATAAGGGAGGACCCATCTCTAACAAACAAAAGAAACCGAAAGGATATATGCATAATATTCTAAAGAAAAATACGTGAAGCAAAGAAAGATTATTAACCAGTAGCCTCTTATCAGATTGAAATGGTCACATTAAGTACGTTACGGATTCAAATGAAAAGTAGTAAAAGCATCGAAATATGAAGCTTCACGTACAGGTGACCTAAATAACTTAGAAGGGAAAAAAACCAGAAGGTGATAATTAAAGGGAATTTATTACCTCTCATGAAATTACTGCATTCCATGCCATACCCTGAGACCCATCAATGAATTACTTTAATAGTTCACAACTAACCCCTCCTAACATCGCACACAGAGAACAGAGAAAAGCAGAGAATTGTTTACCATGACAAAGAAAAACCAGAGCTCTTGGAGAACACGATGAAGGCAGCCATCTGCAAGTAAACAGTTGCACTCCTCGTGAATTCTTTATATGCCCCTGTTTCATTCAAAGAAACAACACAGCTCCATTGAAAAACAATGATGAATAGGATGACCCAGAAAGTGGATCACGACCAAAAGATTCAAAGCGTTACCTCCTGAAATTCAATCTCCATAAC
>CAODLS014017220.1:0-17269 GCA_948243855.1 Flueggea neowawraea
TATCAGATTTAAAAAACAGAGCAGTGAATATTAATTCACAAAGTCAAATTATTAATTTAATCAATCCTTAGATTAGTCCAATTTCAGATAACGTGTTAAACACAACAAAAAAACAAATATAGTTTCGAGACACAGCTTATGTGTCTGAAGCTGTCATACACTCACTTAGATGTCCAAGCTCTAATGATTATGCACCATTGACAAACGACTAATCTATTTGATAGGAATAAGAAGTTGAAATAGACATCAGAAACAAAACATATTAGAAACAAAACAAATGAGACACTGGTACTGTGGTTGTACCGAAATACGTGCACATACATATGCAGACTCAAATGCTTAAACATCGCAAAAAAAAAACAATTTTGATCGAAGATCTAACACTCACGATTCAAAAATAGGAATCTATGCAAAATTATAATTTATTCCCTGAACTTTTATAAAATTACAAATCAGCCCTCAAAGTTCCAACAAGACTCTTAAGAAATCAAAATTCCAAAATGAGTGATCAAACTCTCCAAAATTACAAAAATGACACCAAGTTTCCCAAAATTACAAATTTGGATCTCAAGTCTCTGAAATTACAACTTTACGCGAAAATTTCTCAAAAATTACAAATCTAGGCCCACCTTTCTAGAAATTTACAAAACTAAGTGAACGCAAAAATATTATTCCAAAAATAGTGAATTCTCAATTCGACCAATAAAAATTGAAACCAATCAACCACATAGGTCGATCTTAACCTCAGGAACATTAATCTATCAACAAATCCACCAAACAAATAAAATATTCGGCCAAAATTCATCAACCCAAAATTAACCTAACTCCACCAAAAACTCATCAAATCTCTTGATTCAAATCTTGATTATTGTTAATCTAAATCATAGCTAACATATTTTAGCAACCCTAAACATCCATTCATCAAAAATATCCAAAAAACTGAAATCCAACTCAGCTCGGCCAAGAACAAAACCCACAAATTTAATGCATAAAACATGGGAAAAAGAGAAGAAAATATACAATTCTTACCTCAAAAATGGATTAGGAACATTAGGAAGACAATGAGGGAGTGCTCTTAGGTGGTTTGAGGGAGAAGAGAGTGAATGAGACGGAGTAAATGCGAAACCTATGGGTGGGTGGGGGTTTTAATGAGTTACAGATCGAAACGGTGCGTTTCAGCAAAATACAAAGGCAACATATGCCATTATGCATGCAATGTACGTCTTGATGGTTTACAACGTACGTCCCTCCATCACAACATACGTTGTTAAGCTTCCAGTGGCCTTGGGTTCTCTGAGAACACCTCACAATGTACGTCACACCAAGGACTACGTACATTGATCATGTTAGAATTCCAGATAACGTATGTCTTTATTCCTCCAATGTACGTCTTGTGTTTGCCCAGAATACGTACGTTGTGAATAAGGCAAACATACGTTATTAAGACTCTAGCTCACATATCCAACATTTCTCGTTTTCAAACGTGCATCAGACCTCTCTCGGGGTTCTATAACACTTAATCCTCAAAAAATACATCCATAACCATGTCGAACATCAAATCGTTATCGGAAACACTCTAGAACCGAATTGATATTGAATGGAAAACTATAGGAATCCAATTGAAACGAGTGGGATATTACAGAGATTTTTATAGTTTTAATCCATTTACTCCTATTGATTTATTGCCTTTACCCCCTAACGAGTTTGTGAGTGTTCATACTGGTTTTAAGGCAGATTTGGTGAAGAAGTTACATAAGCAGGTTAAGGAGAGGATTGAAAAGCAAAATGTTAAAGTAGCTTTACGTGTGACTAAAGGAAGAAAGCCTATGATTTTTAGCCTTGAGATTGTGTTTGGGTACATTTTCACAAGGAAAGGTTCCCACTTTAAAGGAAATCTACGCTAAACCCAAAGGGAGACAATCCTTTTCAAATCCTTGAAAGGATTAATGACAATGCTTACAAAGTGGACTTGCCAGGTGAGTATAATGTTAGTGCTTCATTTAATGTCGCTGATTTGAGTCCTTTTAATGTAGGTGATACTTTAGATTCGAGGACGAATCCTTTTAAGGAGAGGGGAATGTTATGGAGCATCCTGCTGATCAAATTTAACATGGTCATGTTGAAGTACTTCTAGAAGAGGATCACTTTCAGTGTGGGCATGCCAAAGAGGATTTCTGGCCAAAGCTTCAAAACAAGGATCAAGTGTAAGACCAACGTATTTCCAGTCCAATTAGCATGCTTTTAGGACCCATAACAAGGCCTCGATCAAAGAAGCTTCAGTAAGCATTGATCCATCATGTATAAGTCTTGGTGAACTCACTTAGAGACGGCTTGGAAGACCACAGTTTTGGGACAAGTGCAACTCAAGTCCAATATAACTCAATTCAAATCCAAGTCACTAATGTAATTAATTAAGTGTATTTTTAATGAGCTGGCTAAATTTAGTTTTGTCATAAATTAATTGACTATTTTTATATATTTAATTTTATGGCAAGTAGCATACAATTAGAAGTCTTAGTCTTATGGCAATTAGTTATCATTTAAGAGTCTTAATTTATCAAGGACAACTATGTATGGTTATTTAAAACACTTTTAGCCAAATTGTGGAGAAAACTTTTTGGTGAATTTTAACCTAAAAGCTAAATTGCTTTTATTTTTGTGTTCTTGAGTAGAATACATGTGTTAAAGAACATTCAATGAGTTTGATCACCTTCATATAGAGTGTTTTGAAATTAGAATTCAAAAACGAGTTTTCTTTATTTTAATTCATTGATCATTCATCTAAGTAATCTGATTTCTATCAATTCTTGGGGATCGAAACCGAATTGGTATTGAGGTTTTCACGTTAATGTATTGGGGTCTGAATACACAAAAGGGTTTTCAAGTTTATTCGTGGAGGTTCCTTATTACAAGCACTCACATTCCATAATCTGAACCATATCTAAGTAATAGTAGCACAACCATATTATGATACTCAACTTCACTTGAACAAAATTTCTTTTTCATTTTCCTTTTTCTTCAAGCACGTTCTTCATCTTTCTCTCTCTTGAAAATTTATAGGTTTTAGTTGGAAGATGTAGTTTGAGTATCCTCCTTATCTAACTTCACTGGACTGCATTGAAGTCTTCCTCTGCATTTATCTGTGTCAAGTGACATCGAAGGAGTTGTCAAAATACATCACAAGATAGATTGTAATAACACATGTGATAGTGATGCAAACAACAACCAAAAACCGATGCCATTGGGGATCCTGTATTGGTCAAAAACTGCAGATTCAAAATAAGCAATTCACAGATCAAGAACATATATAGCAAGTCTAGAAATATTTGTGGATTTCATTATTTCTAGTGTGCCTGAAATTATTTCATTATCTCTTTCTGTCCTTGAACTGATGCAACAATGAACAATTAAAAATCTGCAGACATGTGAATCAAAAATCTGCAACACAAGAAATAGAATCCATAATTGATGCAAACAAATCTCCGTACAACAAATCTGCAGTAACATTCAGTAACAACAAATGCAGAAAAAAAATGAACAATGCAACTTCAGAATGCAGAAAAAATGAACAAAGCAGCTGTAGAATGCAGAAAAAAGAAATGCAACTGAAGCATAACAGAAGAACAAAGGGTGATTGGCCAAAAATCAAACAGAAATCAAGAAAGCATCACAGCCTCCTGATTCAAAATAGTTTGCAGATTCAAAACCCAGGTCTTTATTCTTGCAACTACTAAAAATGAACAAAGCAGCACAGAAGAATAATGAAATGAAACTGCTAAAAATGAACAAAGCATCACAGAAGAAAAATCAAAAGAAACTGCTTAAAATGAACTTCTAAAACTTCATCTAAAAATAGTGGCAGAAATTCAGTCAAATTGTAGTAACATTCAGAAGAAGTCAATGCTCATTTCAGATTAAAACCGAGCATATTTAACAAAATTAAACTGATGAATCCTAAGAAACAATTTTTTTCTTATATGTTGAATATTCAGATTTAGCACACTGGAATCCCGAGAAAGAAAGAAGAAATTTCTTTCTTATAATCAAAAGCAACTATGCAGATTTAACACACTGGAATCAAAAGTAACCTTTCAATTGAACCCTCTTCCCCGTTTCAGACGCGATAGACACTAGAGAAGACGCGATTGAGAGAGTGACGGGATGATTGATGGGAATGAAAAGAGAGTGACGGATTGAGAGAGAGAGAGAGAGAGAGAGAGAGGCAGAAGACGCGATTGAGAAAGAGAGAGGCGGGATACAGGTTGTAAAACGACAACAGTAAAAAAAATTGGGTTTTCATTGTCCACGTGGACATGTTGAATTGGACGCTTTTTTCTGACATGGCATGTCTTTGGCAATAAAATGCCATGTCATACGTGTGCCACACAAATGCCACTTCTCTCATATTAAACGGTTATCTTTTTAAAATTTGATAGATAATATGAATCGTTTTTATAATTTGAAGAGGTCGCAAATGAGCGCAAAGTTCAGGGAAAATTACTCAAAAGAATACAAATTCAAGGTTCACATATATTAGGTCAAATACTTTCTCCAAAAATTGAAGTACTAACAGTGGACTCACATATGAATAAACTAAACAAGAAAACAAAAGTTGTCGAACCGCAAAATAACATGTCCACAATCTAAGATAGTAGACCTAGTAACCACCCTTGGGATCGTTAACAACATCATATGGAATGGGAGTAACAGTTTCCAATGTTGTACACTACACCATGAAGCCAGATTTAGACCCTCGGCCTGCCTCTTTGTGCTGATAACCTCACCTCTAGCCTTTGCTTCTACCTTAAGGTGGTCGTTCTTCTTATTCCTCAAAACGGAGCTCCCCAGCGTACCTTGAGTGCTGGACATGCTCAATACGAACATGAATTCTCTTCCTGATAATCCTGTTGCCCACCTGTTTGTTAATCTCGACATCGACGGCACGCTTGGTGACGTTCCAGACACGACCAATGCGACCATGGTAGAACTTGTGGGGCATACCTTGTGGACGGCGCCGTTAACTTTGACGTCGACTTAGTCACCGATCTTGTAGGTACGGTCCGTACGGAGGTAGGTTTCAAGGGGATGTAACCCTTCTTCCTGAATGGTATGGCGAAGAGATCTCTGGTTCGGGAACGGAGACCGTGACCTGCCGGCATTTGCTCTCTCTCTCCCTCCGAGTAGGGTGTGGTGGTGGTGGTGGCTCTTAATATGAGAGTGGGAGTAGACATTAGCAGCTTTAATTCGTTGAGCATCGTGTATTGTTTTTCATTTTCAGATGTTATTAAATAAGTACTTGTCAAATAAGGTGGTTCATGAGATTTCAAAGTTTCTGTTTATAAATTATGGTTCAAATTTATGGTTAATAATCTACTATAAATTTTATTGATATGATTTATTTATCATCAACTTGAAGTAAGATCTTGCCTTTTCTCCCTTTTAAATTAGGATAGGATTTTTTTTTCTATGGAAAAAGATCGAATTCGAAGACTCAAAACCTAACGATAGATCCATAACTTATTAATATTTGAGTTAATTTTAACAGCTAAAATGTCGTGCATTCAATTCTCAATATACGCACAATATGACCTATAAAAAAAATTTCAAAACCGATAATGCACACACTCAATCAACTACCTTCAAGTGGCTCCAACAAAACAACAAAAATATATTCTTAAAATATCCATCTACAATAATAAGTGGCGTAAATTAAACCGTATTTCATTTTTCTCCAACTTATGAGTTATGCGGTGCATTTCAATTTCCATTTCTAAAAGAACCCAGAAAAGTAATTATTTGATCCAAGGAATTATAAGCAGGCTAATTATCTGTATTTACGTCCTACTCAACATTACTAATGAAAAGTCATAGATCCCGTAAACAGGTCCTAATTATCAGATAAAAGTGTCCTTTTCCATTTTTTTTGAAATGAAGTGTCCTTTTCCATTCAAAATATTAAATCAGTTAAAATCAATTTGTACACTACAACAAAGAAGGATCATAGAAATTTACGTCTATATATATCTTCTTTTTAATTATTCGCTGCGGATCATTTTAATATTAGGACATCAATAATTTTCTTCCTCAATAAATATCTTTTACAAAAAAAATGGCTCTGCACTAACGTCTTAATCATCAAACTAATATTTTTGTTGATAATTTTTATTATGAGATAAATTGAGGCTTTTTGTTAACATGTTTTATAAGTATGAATTATACCTTAATTTGATAATAAAATATGTGAAGATTTTAATCAAATCAAAACCTTTTTTGTGCTTAAAAAGGTTAAATATCTCATTCCTATTCATTTTTCCAATTGTAGGTGTTCAAAAGAACGAGAAATGACTAAAATGATGAACAAAAGGTATGTCCATGAAAGGCAAGAAAGTCCAAGGACCGAAATAAAAAATTTGACAACACACTTCAGTGTAGTATTTCGATGATGGGCTAATTACATAAATATGTCCTTTCAAAATCAAAATTACAAAAAATAAGCCCAAGTTACGGTTTTCAAAATTATATCCACACTTTACATTTTTCACGCCATATTTTACATCTTATAGTGAAAATTGAAACCATTGAAAAAACAACCGAAAAACAACAAAAAAAAAAAACTAATTTACACTGAAAAACAACAAAAAATTCGGTATTTTTAAGGTATTTTTATGGTTTTATATGAAAAAAATTAGTTTTTTTTGCTGTTTTTTGGTTGTTTTTAGGTTATTTTGTTTATTTTTTTTTGTTATAGCTCAGCATATAAAATGTAAAATTTTGCATATAAAATTTTAAAGTAAGGACCAATTGTAAGACCAGAAAATGTAATTTTTAAATTTAAAAATCAATAGGCCGTAATTTTCTCTTTGCTAATTTAGGAGGAAAAGGTCCAAAGAGTTTGGTTTGGATTGATTGGACATTGGATAAGAGAAGATATTTTACCCTCTCAATATTTACTTTCTCAATATCACATTTGAGAATTCATGGAGTATAACATTTTGAGAATTCATTGAGTTTGAAAACATTCTCTAGTCGCAAATAGGAACTAAAAATGTTTATCAATACAGTTGAACTAATTTGGAAATTAATAAAATAATTGTAGAGGCTTTTATTTTGGGCTCTACCCTTTGTCTTTTGCTGGCCACATTATCTTGGACTTAATTACGCAAATTGTGATCATTTAAGTAAGAAATTATAGTGCTAATTACGTGATGTATCACAAAAGGTTTGCAAAATTTGCTCCGTTGGACTGAGTATGCGTATTACAAATATACTTTCTAATATTTCATCCCTCACATACCATTGTTTATATATTGTTAGAATGTTTTTAATTTGTTGTTTATGTTGTTCTTTTATTTCAAAATTCGAATCATCATATTTATATATTATTTATAAACAACATTCAATCAAGTCTAATCGATATACAAACAAAAAATAACACATAAACAACATATAAACAAGATATTAATAATATATTAAAGTTGTGAAATTTTTGTTTATATGTTTTTGCCATGTTGTTGATTGTTGTTTATATTGTTCTATTATTTCGAAATTCAAAACTTCTTATTTAGATGTTATAAATTGTTGATATATTGTTTATAAACAAAATTCAATCAATTTCAATCAATATGTGAATAAGAAACAATATATAAACACCATATACACATATATTAACAAATATAAACATATTAAATAACATATAAACATATATAAACAAATCCATAAATTATAAACATAAACAAATATAAACAAAAGTCTGTGTGGTTGTAATTTTTATTTGTTGAACGTGAACTTAAAATTCTGAAACTAGGGCTGGTGATTATGTAAATTCTTATTCAAGAGTACATAAATATGTAAATATCCTTAAATTATACAAATAGGACTAGATTTTTTTAAATTTTACAAATGGAAACGCACTTAAACTTTTGTCGCAAATGCTTCAACTTTGAAACTGAATCTAAAAAATACGAGATTCAATCAGATAAAAGGGGATTTCTCTCCTTCATTTTCTCACTTTTTTTCTCTCCTCACTTCTCTCTCTATGGCTAGTTCTTATCAACTCTCTCTTTAACTCTAGCCGCTGTTTTTTCTTCTCTCTTGCCACCATATAAACAGAAAAAAACCAAGCCTCGTCACTTTTTCTTCTCTCTTACCACTGATTTTTTTAGTTTTCTTCTCTCTTGCCACTTTGTTTGTTCCTTTTGTTGGATCATGGGTGATCAACATTAAGTTCCTTTTATGTTTTGATGATGTACAAAATATTTAACTTAGAGTAGAACACGTTGGAAAGCTCGGAACTAAAAATCAAGCCACTGGAAGTGCCACAACGTACGTTATCTATGTACAACATACGTCACAGTAAAGAGCAACGAAGGTAGACGTGGAGCTGAATGCAAACAGAAACCACTTGAATGCTGAAATGCCAAAACAACGTACGTTAGGAAATCACAATGTATGTCATCTGGAGATGTGGCTATGATGAACATACGTCAAGGACGATCAACGTACGTAGGCCTGGAGAATTTGCAGATAATGTACGTAGGATGTGTATGACGTACGTTATGAATGGTCCAGAAGTGTACAACGGCTATAAACTTACTCCAACGGCTAATTTCACTACACCAATGGTCAAATGGCTTGGAAAAGCTATAAATACATCAAGGAAGGGCAAAAAAACGTGGATGATCATATGCTTTTAAGTCACAAATATTTTTATCATTCCATCACCCCTAAAACACCAAATTCAAGCTAGATAGAATATTATGAACATCAATCAAACACATGTACTCCAAGCATAGAGCTTTCATTTTTTGTAAATGGTTTTGTAAACTCTTTGAGAGTGGGGAAAGGTTGGTTGTAAACCTATAGAAAACAATATTGTAATTGCTTTAAAGGTTTAAGCTGAAATCAACATTGGGTAGGCTTTAGAGGGGTGAGCCGCAATCAACCTTGTAGGCCTTAGAGGTGTGAGCCGTAATCAACCTTGTTGGCCTTAGAAGTGTGAGCCGTAATCACCTTGGTGTAAGACTTTGTTGGATTGAGCCAGAATCAATCATCGTTATAGTGGAAATCCTAAATGGTGAGACTTAGGTAGTGGAAGTAGGCATGGTTGGCCGAACCACTATAAATTGCGGTGTTGTTTTCTCTCTTTACTCCAACTCACTTTTGCTATCCAAACTCAATCAAGGCATCCCTGGGAAAATTCTCCAACACCTCTCCCCCTCCTTTCCTCTCTTCATCACTCTCTCTTCTTCTCTTGTTGCTCTTTCTTCTTAGTTTCTTTCTCTTCTCTCTTTTTCTTCTTTGTCACATTTTTTGACTTAGTATCAGTGGTGACAGTTTGGACGAATGAGGGATCTTGTTTGGACAATAGAATTGGTAGTTGAAGTTGGTGAATCTAGGGAATGTGTGGTGTAATAACATGAACGACGAACGTCCAACGTGAATGCTATAATGAAACCAGTGGCGATGAATGACGACGAGGAACGACAACAGTGTCTAGAAAAACAGCTCTAACGAAACCAGTGGTGGAGAGGTTGGCGGCAACGATTTGTGTGTTGAGGAACTGTTAACGACAACTAGGGTTTGAAGATTGGAGATTGATGATTGGGTAGCGGCGGCTATGGTTTGCCAAACCCCAACTGTCTATGTTTTTATGTTAAGTCCCATAGTTTTCAGCAAAATTGTAAATTGGTCATTAAATTTGTAAAATAACACCTTTTTACACATTTGAACACCTTTTTGCATTTAAATTTCATGTTGTGTACACCTTTGTATAGCTAAATTTCAGGTTGCGTATACCTTTGTATACATACACTTATGTACACCAATTGACAACCATTAAATAAATTAAAATTTATAAATATCATGTGCACCGATAAAAAATTGTGTATACCTATATACATCAATAAATCAACTTAATTTAAAACCATCAACCTAAAATTAATTAAATCAAATTTCCTATAAGAAAACTTTGTGAACTCTTCTGTTCACACTTGTGTACAATATTGTAGACCTTCTGAAAAAAATCAAATATTCTTAATAATATTTAAAAAAGCTCAATTTTTTGCTGGAAGTCATTTGTTTGGCCAAAAAATCAAATTTTCACGAATATATCTCAATTTCTTGTGAACATATCTCAATTTCTCACGAAAATACTATTTTGAAGATGTGTTTATTTTTTCTCCCATTTTTGATAGTTGGAAACTTGAGATGACATTTGTAAGATTCAGTTGGTCCCAAAGGATGACATTCTAAGATGGAGGTGAATTGGAGTTTTAAAATAGTTTAAATGACTCTTTAAAAATATTTTGCAAATCAAAGTAAACAATAATATTTCCTTTCAAGCCAAAATCAAATTCAAATATGGAATCAACCAAATTTCCAATTCACACACAATGTAAAGTAAATGCAAGTAAAGTAGAGAAAGTAACGGTAGGAAAAAAAATCTAGATTTATAGTGGTTCGTTCCTCCTCGACCCACTTCCATTCCTCGAGCATCCCTTGAGAATTTCAATCCACTATCTCCTCACTTTTGGGTGGAACGAAACCATTTACAACACTTGTTTTTATGGGCTCAACAAGCAAACCATTACACTTCTAGTTTTTACAGGAAATAAACTAGGAAACTTACACTCTTTTGTTTTTCCCAAGGAACTAAAACAAGGAAAACCTAACCCACTTGTTTTTCTAAGGCTTAACAAGCAAACCACTCTTGTTTTTTAGGGCTCAACAAGGAAGCCTATCTACCTTCAATCAAACACTTTGATTGTTACAAAATGTGTTCCCAAACACAGATTTGAAGAACAACCCAACCCAAGAATGATATCAAATGAGAATATCAAGAGTGGGTAAGTAAGCAAAGAGTGATCAAGAGAGAGATGTGTTGATTGATTGGGGGAGAATGTTGATTTTTCATGTGCTTTTTGATGATAAAAAAGGGGAGATGTGTACATGGATTTGTTGGGAGAAGTGTGCTTAAATTTGTTTAAGTGTTTTATCATTTGATACATTTTTTCTTTGAATATCATATATTGTTGTGTGGAACTAACCAAGTGACAAGGAGTTGAATCCTTGATCATATTGTTTTCTATTGATGAAAAGATGTTCAAATTCATGTATGTTTTTTCATCATAAAAAAGGGGGAGATTGTTGAGTTCAATTTTGATGATGATGAATGAAAAATATCCATGAAAAATGTGCAAAATTGCAGACTTGCTGATATTTGTCAACAAAGCACCTTAACGATTCATTAAAGTGAGTTATGAATATCAAAGCACTTTAATATTTCATTAAAGCTCATTAATGAATGTAAAATTGGCATCGAAGCATGCATGCATGTTGAGCCAAAAAGCAGAAAGTGCTAGATATTGATTTAAACACGTAGATGATTCGTCAAGGCACGTAGACGAGGATCAACGAATGCAAATGATGGGTAACACATATTGTCGAATGATCTGAGCATTGTTGCATAGATGGATTAAAGATGCAAACTTTGATGAGAAGATCAACGCATGTTAATGAGTAGTAACGGACGTTGATGAGCTTCAAATGAAGACAAAGTTGAGATGCTCATCGGGATTTCAAATTTGAATATTCCTTCGTACAAGATGATTTCAAAATTAAAGGAGTGAACTTTGAGAAAGACAAGTTAGCTTACTGATCATGAAGGCGCTTTAATAAAAGTCTGGGCAACAATAAAGAACCTTATTGATTATTAAAGCACCTTAATGAAAGTCTAAGCAACAATAAGGCACCTTATTGATCAACAAATTGCGTTAATGAAATCTGGACAGAATGACAAAGCACCTTATTGATTAACAACACATGTTAATGAATGTTTGGGTGAATTGGATATTCTAGAATGAAGAACAACGCACACAGATCTTGCCATAAAGCATGTAGATGACTATCAATGTACGTAGAAGGTAGTGGCATCATGTAAATCAAAACTTTGCACTATCTCACAACGACTTCTTCGAGGTTTCCAACGACTATATTTCTAAGAGTGACTATAAATACCACATGTAGGTATAGCTAAATTACATATATATAAGCTATGTAAGTAGAAGCATTTCAAAACCGTTCACAGACAAAGCATGCAACATTCATACATTCAGAAATTGAGTAATTTTTTTTTAAAAAGACCTTTTTAAGCTTTATCACAGCTAGCATACTTTTAGAAATAAAGTGAAATCCTTCAAAAAAAACCTTTTAGCTTACTAGAAATTCTAGAAACAAAGATTTGTCATATAGGCACGAAGTATAGCTGTTAAGGCGAGTAAATCCACGCATGAGAGTGTCGCCATTAAGGTAAGTATAGTCACTAAGGAAAATATAGCCACTAAGGCAGGTATAACCACTAAGGCACTGAGTAGCCACTAAGGCTGATAGTATAACCACTAAGGCTGTATACAATAATGGATAAAAAAACATAAATAGAATAGTATTGCCATTAAGGCCGTATTAGAGTAGTATATCAAAAACAAAGAATATAAAATAATATATTTCAAAAACAGAGGAAAACATTTTTATAAGCAAAGCAGACAAGCATTTATAGAAACAAAGTTTCAGAATTTATTTTAGAAACATTCTACAAAAATATTTTATACTTAATCATATTATTTTAAGAAATAGAGTGACATGTTACTAAAACATAAAATATTCCAAAAATAAAGTATTACCACTATTTTTTTCAAAATTCTAATAATTTTCAAAAAATATCTTTTAATATTCACCAAAATTTTGAATAAATTTCAGAAAATAGATCAAAATAATAGAAATCCTCTCATAAGCCAAATTTTAGGATTTGCAATCTTTTAATTATTTCGGATCACATGCAAAGGCCGGAGCACAACAAAAACATATAAGTTCAGAAAGACATAGCCTATGTGTCTAAAGTAGACATTGTACTCACCTAGATGCCAAGCTACCAACTTCGAATCACTGACCATTAGTAAATGGCTGGTCATCTCGAAAACCGGACTGAACTAAAACAGAATATATTCACAAAAGAATCAACATAGTGACTGTAGTAATACCGATAACACAGAGATGCAAATGCAAACTCAACCACGACGCTTCAGAAATCCTATTTTATCACTCTTGTCTGGAAAATCAAAGTTTTGTAATAATACAAACAGTCCTTCAAATTATCCCATAATTACAGTTCATTACTCCAATTATTCAGAAATTGAAAATTAGACCTCAAACTTTTAAAAATTCACAATCTAGTCCTCACGATAGAAATTTTTTTAAATATACCCTAAATTTGTATCGATCAAAACTCAACATTCTAAACACTTAAATCAAGTCCAATCAAACTTAGATACATAAATCTATGATCAAATTCACCAAAGGAACACAAAATTATCACAAAATCATCCAAAATAGAACCAAATCCTAACCCATTCAAAACAACATCAAATCCTCAATTCCAAACCAAAATCCATGCATCATCAAGTCCATTCTAACATAAATCAACAGAATCTAACTTAAATCAAGGAAAAATTCGTTCAAAATTTAGATTGAACTCAAAACCGTCATCTAAGGTACCCACTCAACATACATGCATCAACAACAAAACCCAAGTCAAATCCATCCATTTCTAAATTCATTCAAGCATGATTTAACATAATCTAACAAATATCTAACTCACATTATGACAGAATCAAACTAAATCTGAATCTTAGCTTTAAACTGTCGCTCCATACACACCCACAAAACCCATATAAAATGGAAGGAAGAAATGAGTAGAGAACGTGAATCTTACCTCAAATCTTAAAAGGAATTGATAGAGAGATGGAGTGGGATAGAGAGATATGGATTCAAAGTGAGAGAGGGTGAGAAAGAAGAGTGAGGGTCGAAGATGTTAGCGTGATGGGGTATAAATAAACCCTTTGCTCAAAACACACCATTTCACTCATTTTTAGCATTTCTTAACTTGTGTAGCATAGGTTTCATACGCACGTAGAGGGCACAACGTGCGTAGACCAAGGCACTATCTGCATAGTCGACCTTTAATAGCTCATGGTCAAGTCCAGTGCAAGATCTACATGCTTAGACACCCCTTAATGCACATAGTTGGCCTCCAATATGTCCTACATGGGTAAACACACACTCTAAATGTGCTTTTAACTTCGAATCATAAATTCTATCACTCTCGAGATTTAACAACACCTAAACTTGCAAAAATATCACCATTAGACATCTTCAAACACCCAACAATCTTCTCAGACATCAGAGGTTTGGATTGGAGTTGGACGAAATGATATAGAAGTTTGGTCATACCGGGCGGTATATTACAAAATGGTTCCTCACTCTAAAGACTTCGTCCTCAAAGACAATTTAGATCAGAAAGGCTACAAAGATACACTGAATACTATTATAACATAATCCCCAAACTAATTGAACTCCAACATACCAATATTGAAAAACAAGTCTAGGTCTCCAAATCAAATCAAAATTCGTAACTCTAACAAATCAATTGCAGAGAAACTAACTATCACTCAACTAATGTACTAGCTCTCTTGTATCTTGATATACATACATGCAGATTAGGGGTACATATTATGCAAAATCAGAGACAGAAGATACTAAAGAATGCATATGCAAAAACAAATAATACTAACTTAAGAATCGACAGACTCAAATAAGTGTGCACATCCATGTCTCATTTAGCAAAATAATACCAAAGGCGCTTAATCCCACATATGCATACTTACATTGACATTTCAAAATTTGCAGAAACAAAAGCATAAGGTACATAAAAATGCAGATGTAGAGAAGGTAGATACAGACTTATGCATTAATGGAAACCAATAATTACGAATATCCATACTGCATCTCATCAGAATAATGCCTTAAGAAATTTCCACTAACATAAGCGACAAATCAAGGAATGAATATGAGATAGAATTCTTAAGGAGCAGATTGTGAAATTGTAGAATACCCAAAGGAGCAAAATAACAAAGAACATTGATCAATGTCTTACAAGCACACAAAAATCGATTGTTGTAATAAAACACTTGGAGTATTCCTCGGGTGTTGAATGCACAGGGAACATATACTAGTTAATGATCGAAAAGTAAAGGAAAGTGATAAAATCTGGAAATTGAGTTGTAAAGGGTTTGGTTTTAAAAATAAAAAAAAATGAAAATAATAAAGCTAACAAAAGCGTTTGGAACATTGAGAACTAAACAAAGACTCCTATTTACTAAATCAATGAAATGGGTTTTTGGAATTGAGTGTTTTCTTTGCAAAAATACTTAAAGCCTCTCTCAGGGTCATTTAAGTAATGTCTACATTTCCTATGAGGGTCCTCTCGGTCTCACTTAAGCAAACTAGGCTCATTAGGTAATTGGAGAATTTCATCGAACACCTTACATGCATAAAATATATCTATCCTAAATCATGCAAGTTTAATGCTTGTGGACCTCGCCTAGCCTTCATCTTTCGATCCATCAACTAGGTTTATCAAAACTACCATCAAGGTGATCAAGCTCAACAATAGTCAATTAAAAGAAGCCATTAAATCAAATCTAAGGGCTTTCTTTCAAATAGAGAACATAAAACACAATACCCATAAATCAAACTTTAAATATTGAACATAAAACATAAGATCCATTCATAGATATAGCAAGTATCCATCAAAACTTACAACTCAACATCCAAACTAGAATCCTAGACTATCATTGTTTAAAGAAAACAAAAATTAACACTAACCTTTAGAATAAAACAACATCACCAAAATAAAATAAGAAATTGAAATTAAAAGGTGAGAAGGATTCCTTTCTGAGACCATAGGTCTATTCAAGGAACCCATTTTTCCTCTTGGCTCCTCTGTTCTCTTCTCTCAAGCTTTGGTGGTGAGTGTTTCTTGATATCAAGGATGCCCAAAATGATGTGAAAGAGGTGTATTTATCCCCCTCTTCGCCTCCCCCCACAACCCTAGAAACAATCTCCCAAAGATGCCCCTACACTGGTGCCTTGGTCCCCACTATTTTGTCTTCATTTGGAGCTGTTTTAGCCACTTGCAAAGTGTCATGGATGTGACATAAAAGTGTCATCGCCGTGACACTTTTCTGCCTAAAAATGTCACTTTGTTTTGCTTGTCATGGCCGTGACACATGTAAAGGGCAATAAATACCCCCTCTTAACAACCTTTCTCTAATCTTTCATTCACTTTAAAGAACACTTTCCTTTCTTTTATTTTCAAGAAAATAGCTTAGGGTTTCAAGGAAGAAGAAGGAGATCAAGCATCAAGAGCAAGGATTTCTCCCAAAGGATACCTAGAAAGGCTTTCCTACATCTGTTTTATCTCTTCTCTCTTCATATCTTTTATGGTTATCATGATTTATGTTGGATTTTATTGTCTTATTTTGTTGAACATAAACATGATAGCTTGAATATTTTGTTAGGACTTAGAGATGTAGACCTTGACATATGTTTTCTATATTTATGAATGGGTATTGTGCTCTTATTGCCACATTTATAGTTTATACACTGTGGTTTGAATTCCATATTTGTAGTATGTGTTGTGCTTGAATGATATACTTGTAGTATTTAAGGATTTGTTTTAATAAGATGTATGAATTGACTATTGTTGTAACTGGCCATCATAATAATAGTTTTAACAAACCTAGTTGAAGGATCGAAAGGAGAAGATTAGGTGATTAGACTTGTTAGGTTGTGTTGTGGACATATTCATGCCTACAAGGTGTTCGATGAAATTTTCAAAAAAAGTTTAAACAACCTAGTTTAGTTAGGTGAGGCCGAAAGGACCTTCCTAATAAATGTAGACATAGCCTAAATGAACTTGAGAGAGACTTTAGGCTATAAAAGCGAGAGAACACTTAATCACATAACCCATTCATAAATGTAGTAAATAGGAGTCTTGGTTGAGTCTTGAAGGTCCTAACATTTATTTTACTATTGTTTCTTTTATTTCGTGTTTCTCATTATGAAAACACAAAAAATACAATTTATTTGTGTGTTTATTTTTATGTTAAGAATTGATCACATTTAGTTTCTGTCCTTGCGGGTTTGACACCTTAGGAATACTATGAAGGTTTTTATTATTGCATTGATCCTTGTGTGCTTGCGAGGCACTGATCAAGTTTTTGGCACTGTTGTCAGGGACAACATTGCTAGTTGTGATATTTTCTTTCCTTTTATTTTTATTTTGCTTAATTGTTTGTTTCCTTTGTGTTTTTAGGTGATATATGCATTTGAGGGGATCTCGGAGCTTGGAAAATGTTGAACTCATTCTTAAATC
>CAODLS014019389.1:0-19123 GCA_948243855.1 Flueggea neowawraea
GTACAACCCAGTAATTAATGAAGAAAAAAGGCTTCCATATTCTTTGTTTAAGAAGAATCGATACCAGACAGGCGTTGGCAACAAAACGCGGTACAACAACAATAAATACTCAACAAGAGTCAACATCTGGCCCTGAAAGGAAATCGCATCATTAGCCCGAGATTAAATGTAAAACAGAGGCGACCATATATGGTAAATTAACTAACCTGCTTCCGGAAATTATGGCCTTTGCTGTTCTTGTAATACATCAAAAGCATGCATTTGAAGGCCATTGACATTTGTCGTGCCATAACATCTAAAGAAATGAAACATATTAAGATATTAATAGGGAGAAAACACACAAAATTATAGGAAAGCACTTGCAAATAAATTGATGCGTTGCATTTCAGAACCCAATTGAACTTGTTGAGGCCATTAAAGTTCAAGTTCCAAACAGAATCATAAACTCACTGGGATATTAAAAGGCATGGCTTTGACACTACACACTGCAATTGAGGTGCATGCCTCAGTGGCACCTAAGGGAGCTCTAGGCTCTCAATAAAATTTTTGGAGAAGGTATCAACAAAACAAACATCAAAATGAGCCTAGTCACACCTATGCCTTGCCCATATTTCATGACCCATAACTACAAAAGCTATCATGACTTTTTCTTGGATTTCATATATGAATCAATTTCCAAACAGTTCCAAATTCTGAAAGGAGAGCAACCTAATAAAAGTCTTCAACATGATTAGGCATATACTTCCATTTGAAATTTTGAATTATCAGTTTCACTTGTGTTCATGTGGGTAGGAAAACAGTCACTAAGAGATGAAAAGGCCAGACTTCGACGGGTTCAAGCATAACTGATCGGCATCTTTCATGGAATAATTTGTTCAAACACCACTCTCATTGCAATTCAATTTCAATTGCATCACCATCGTGAGCAAATGGCAACAGGAGATTAAAAAAGAAAAAAAAAATTCTTACCATTCATAACAATGATAAACACAGCATTCCAAAAAGATGGCATAGTCCTTGGAGGAAGTAGAACCAGCGGATATAGAAGGTCATCCTTTATATACCACCAATAAATTATTATGACATGGAGTATGAACGCCATAGTAATGCCAAACAGAACAGAGTTCTTCCTCTCCCCCTGCAGAAACATCATTTCTCAGATGACAAGAAATTAAGGGCTATATTACTGCCTAAAAAACAATAAACAATGAAAAGTATCATAATGCAACCAGTGGAAGCACCTTTAGAGCCGTTTGTTTCTTCACAATGTCATTAGATTTGAACAAGACCCCGGAAATCCACAACGTAACACAAAATCCTGAAAAAGCCAGCAAATTGAATGATGACGGTGTTTGATTAGGCTTCCTTGAAGGTTATTTCGTCTGAATTATTCATATAAGATAAATGAAAGTGCAAAATTATCGATACTTGATGAATATTCTCCGAATTCGAACCAATGCAAATTCAGAACCAGAACGTCATCAAATTATACACCTAAACCCAAATCAGGACAACCATAATTATATCTCTAGCCGCAATCAACATAAAAATCATGGATATGAACACAAATTTCACACAAAATCAAGATAAAAAAAAGTCAACAAAAGCTAATACCTTGTAAATGTTCGCGAACAAAGACAAGAAGCAGCAACAAAGAAAAAGGAAGAATCTGCTCAATCCCCCTAGCAATACTCTGAATATCATATCTCTGATAAGAAGAAGATGATGAAGCAGAAGAAAACTCATCAGACATCCCAGTTGCCACATCAGCATTATCTGTATATCCACTATCCCCCTCCACATCCCCGTCTGGTTGACCTTCACCATTTGTTGCAGAAGGGTTTGATTCAGAACCAATAATACTAATAGTAACCTCCTGGTGGTGACCAGAGCTTGAATTCTCAAAAGGGTTTCTCTCTGATGGCACCAATTCCTCAGTTTCCTGATTATTACCCCCAGAGAAACCACCACCGCCACCAAATATACCGGAATACTCCAAGAAAGCAGTGAGAGGTGAGTGTATCAAGTTTGTTGCAGCAATGTTGATCCCATATCTTCTTGAATTACTTTCACCACCATCATTACTACTAGTAGTACCACCATTACCAAGACTACTCATACTTGTTGGAGACGAAGAAGAAGAAGAAGAAGAGGAGGAAGAAGAAGAAGAAGAAGAAGAAGAAGAAGAGTTTCTGTAGATTTCTTCAGAGCTGCGACCCTCCATGGATTATAGTTGGCAACTTTGCTTCTTGTTGCAATCTTTGTTGGTCTTTAATGGGTCTTCTCTTACTTTTTCTCCTTTATTATTGATATTTGGGTGTGTATGTAGGTCAGTAGATGTATGTATAGATAAGGGTGTTTTGTCATGTGTGAGAGAGAACCATTTGAGCTTCCAAGAAATATACTTTTCAACTCTAGAAATATATTCTAATCTCTTCCAAGATGGAATTTTCTTGCCCATTTTGGTATTTACATTAGAAGTTGACATTTTTTAACTACTTCTTGTTGTTATTGATATCAAGTATTAATCTTTTTGCAAGTTAGTTGGGATCTGTTTGCAAGTAATGTTAATTTTGAATAGATGCAATTTTTATTAGCATTTGAAATTATTAATTTAGAAGTGATTAAACTATTGAAATTTAAATCATAAATTGTTATTTTTTAAGGGTGTGATTATTTTAATTTTTTAAATAAAACATTACAACGTTTTAACATCATATCGGAGTTTTAGATCATAAATAAGTTTTTTTGTTAAACCAAATGTTATTCAAGTTTTTTGACATCTGATAAATCCGAATTCAAGTTGAATATAACTCAATTGACAAAACTCTCTCCACTGAATTTTAAAGCATCTCCATATTAAAAAACTCAAACTCGATATATCTAATAAAGAGAAGAAAAACTGCTATCTCTTTATATTACCTTCAACGGTTAGATAAGTTAAATTATTTGAAAGTGTAATACTTTCAAATAATTTGTAGAAAATAACAACAGTAGATTAAAATTTGGTTGGTGAATATAAATGTGTTGTAAGATCCTATAGTTCTAACAATATGCAAAACTAACCACTTATCTCTTTTTAAGAATTGCCATTGGAGCTTGATGTAATTAACAAAATATACTAACGGCAGAATTGCCATTTCAGCGATGTAATGAACAAAATATATGACTTGTTTGCAAGCCAATCTTTTGTAGCAAACAAGATTAGCCAATTAAGTATTCATAGTAATGAAATAAAGTATACTTTAAAAAAATATTGGAATGAGTGGTATAGCTCTACTCCTCTACAGAACTTTATACGCAAAATCATAAGTTCCATAAAAATTTGAATTCAGGTGGCCGCTTAATGAATCTAAACTCGTATCTACTTTGATCAACAAATATCGGTAAATAAATTATTCTTTACAGGTAAAATTTTTAACAGTAAATATACTGTTAGTTAAATGCTACAAGCAAAACTCCTCGGAAGTTAAGGTTGAGAGTTCAATTATGGGATCAAATGTTTCAATTATTGGATCAAATGTACATGAAAAAAGTTACAAAATAAACATTCACAACTTAAGTATCTTTGTGAAGTTGAGATATTTTTTTCAAGTGACCAAATGTGTACACCTAAAAAGTGCAATAAGGGCCCAGGCATCGCCAACATTGGCGAAAGGACCATCAGAGTGAGTGAGTTACTACATGGGAGGGGATTAAACCAGCTGTACTTTGTTTCTGGACACGGTTATGTACAGTACGTCCTTCCCATTTATTTCCTGATTATTGACACCACCAACAACTTCAGATATTTCTCTATACCCCCTATTCTTCAGATATTTCTCCATAACCATTATTACTTAATTATGAGCATTTAATTTACAATTATAATTTTTAAAAAATATGTTAATTTTTTATTTTTTTAACATACAATTTATATATTTATTTGCTTTTGTTAGGAATTAAATTTGAGATCTCTTAATATTAAAGTTGACTTTAATAATAATAAACTGTAAATTTATTAATATATTTATATTATATTTGTAATTATATTTTTATATTATTTATGGACACGGTATGAATATTCAAAAGTTTTATTTTTCTTTTCTTAATAACAAAATCCGTGTTCGGTATAAATTATATAAAATTCTTGGCTGTTAAGGATCCCTGTTGGCAAATTGATTAACAAGTTTCTCAAAAGGCATCTTTGAGAACGCATCTTCTATTATACAATGATCAGATTCTACTTATTACTTCCATTTAGACATGGCCACGGTTCGTCAGTTTGTGAACAGGCGGTCAGGTTCAATTAAGGGTTGAATTTGAACCGGACCGTGGTACAAATTGAGACGGTTTCGGATTAATCAGTTTGATTTAGTTCGATCAGTAATTTTGATTTTGGTTTGGTCCGGTTCAAATCATTTTTTTTAATATTGTTAAAATCGTTGGTTTAAAAAGGTTAAAACTTTAGTTTTAGTTAAAATCACTGATTTAAGATAGTTAAAATTACTGATTAAAGAGAAAAACTGTTGATTTAAAAATGTTGAACCATTAGTTGAGAAAAGTTGAATCGTTGGTTTTAAGGGTTGAACTGCCGATTAACTGACGGTTCGATGGTTTTCACCACCCTGAACCGGAACCAACCGTTTTTACTATGCAGTTCACAGTTCCGGGCCAATTCTAATTTTGATCTGTCCGATTCTGTAGTTCTAGTTCACTTTGGTCATGTCTGCTTCCATTACTTAAATAGTTGTATGTATCCATTACTTCAATAGCTGAATAACATTATGAGTTAATAAATAATTGTTATGTTTCCAAATGGCATTAGCAGAGCAGTGAGGATATCTTTTTCAAATTATAATGTAAAAATAAAGAAAATGATACCTTTTTCAAATTATGATGAACAAAATGCTCCTGGATATGCTTTGTGTTGAGGAAATAGAGAATAAAACAATTACGATTTTTTTTTTATAATGATTGCAGATGAATAAAATTCAGGACTCGTTTGGTCACATAAAAAAATAAAATATTAAATTTTATATCTAATATTTAATCTCATATTTTTATCATAAATTAATTTTAACAATACAATGTCATTGCCCCAAATTAGCAACAATCTCAAAAATGGTGAAATCGTGATAATCTCTTCATATCCTACAAAATAAAATGGGTGAGGTTAGGTTGCTCTCTAAGTAAATCTTTGATGTTCAAGTCTATAGATATTTCAACAAAACTTGAATATAGTTTATTCGGTCAACATTTTGGAACAATGTATGGGCGGGTAAAACATACTTTTGAATGAGAATGAAGCTCCTATTTATAGAAGAGCTGAAGAAGATGAATGAGATTCTTGAACATCAAACCCATTATATCTCCCAGAATCTTATATGATCTCTCTAGAATTCTCTTTGGAGGAAGAGCTTTTAAAACAAGATCTCCTTTTATTTGTAATTGGACAGAAATAGTCTCATATGTTAGGCCTTGATGATACATTTCAATAAGGGAAAAGTTGAAAAAAATATAACAAAGAAACATTATTTTTGACAAATCAACAACTCCCAAAATCCTTTCAAAAATGGAACCAAGGAAAAGATATTTTGAAAATACTACAATTTGACCAATGGTTGACCGCATGTGAGAGTTTGACCACGAGCCAAAAAATGGATCATGCACGAAGGAGTACAAAACAGACACAAAACGTGTACAACAACGAAAAAAGTTTACAAAATGTGTCCAAAATAAATACAAGTCAAACATAGTTAAAATACCATTTTTCATATTTTTTGTTGTTTGAACACAAAGCTAATTTAAAACATTTACAAAATTTGTACAACACCAAGAAATACATGTACAAGCCAAATATAATTATAATGTCATTTTTAATAATTTGTTTTTTATTTGAACATAAAACAATTTAGTATGTGTATATAACATATACAACGCTAGATATTATAAAAATATTATTTTGAAATCTATATATAGACGTGTACATACAAAGAACATAAACGAGTACATACTGAATATTAACATTCATAGACAAGTAAATCTAAAAAACAAATTCCTAAAACTTATTCAAATAGCCACAAATCATGCATATTGGACTAACCTCTGCTTGCAATATTTCAAGAAAACCACTTTTATCTTTATCAAAACAAACTAAAAAAGAAAGAAAACCACTTTTAGCAGACATGGTTTTTGCCTAAAACCACTTAAAGAAAACAAGTTATTTTTGTGTATGTCTAAAACCAGTTAATAAAAGTAATGTGATTTGTTTAATCTTTTTCTCCTCTCCACCCATGCGTTGCCTTCACTCTTCATGCTCAACTTCTATCATCAATTCCAAGACATCAATTCATCTATATTGAATAATGTGGAACTTTAGCAACACTCTTCGTAGACACGCTCACTCTCATTGATAGCAAAATTTATTTTCTCTCTTTAATTTTTTTTATCACTAAGAAATAACATAGTACATCTAAAAATGAGAAAAAAATAAAATATTTATTAAGTAAAAAAATAAAAAAAATAAAAAATAGTGAGAGAGAATTAAATAAGTAACCAATGAGAGAGAGTCTATGGAAAGTATTCTTACCATTTCTCATTGAATAATACATCAAAAAATTCTCTGGAACACCCACCTCAAACCACCACCACCATCTCCGACACTACACCATAACAACCAACAATAAAGAAAAACCCAAATAGTCTTTGAGAGAAAAGAGAAAGTTACCAAATAAAAACATCTACAGAACATCGATTCTGATTCGAATTCAGACTTGAATAACAGAAGAAAAAACTCAGAGTCTGAATCAGATGAAGACATGAACGATTAAAAAAGCAGAGACAAAATTGGAAAGTGAAAAAGATGCGACAAAGCTACAATTCGGAGTCAGAGTCCAGGTCAGTTTCATACTTAGAGGAGAGTGAGAGCGATAGTTAAAAGAAGAGGAGGAGGCGAAAGAAGAGGGAGAGCATAGAAAAGAGAGAGGAGGGAGGAGGAGGAGAGAGAAAAGAAGAGGCGAAAGAGAGAGGAGGAGAAGAGAATAAAGGAAGATAGATGATGTGTGGAGATTAGGCTCGTGAAACTCAATTATGTGGTTTTTGTCAAAATTTAATCGCGGTTGTTCTATTTTAGAAGTAATAATACATGTTGTTTCATTTTTAAGTTTTAATTCATATAGAAAGGTGTATTGTTATAAATTTTACTTTCTTTAGAGGAAGAGCTTTTAAAACAATATCTCATTTTATTTGTAATTGGGCATAAATAGTCTTGTCATGTGTTGGGCCTTGATACATTTCAATAAGGAAAAATTACACAATTAAATAAAGTAATTGAAAATAACGAACACATGTAGAATCACAATATCTTATTGTTCCCAAAAAAGGTACTCTAAGCTTATAAATAGAATCGATTTCATGAATTCAACACTAATGGCTAATTCACTCAAAACAACGTTAAATCTTAGCAAACAAGATTTTTCAAAACAAAATTGTGAATTGCATAAAAAAGAATCAGAAAAACATGGATAAATATAGCACAAGAGATTGAGCTTAGAGACAGAGAAAAAGAGTACAAAGGGTATGATCTCATTAAACACTATTACTTTGAAAAACTATTACGAATCATAAACATAAAAAGCATACGAATGTTGATTACAATGTAAGGACACCACATACAATCATACACACAGAGCCATCTCTATTTGAAAAAATGGAAAAAACCACACATTAGTGTGCACACGTGCACACACTATACACAATTAGAAAATAAACACATCTTTTGTTTCTCTACTTGAACCGCTCCAAAACGACAAAGTAATGTGTACACAATGTGCACACACTGTACACAATTGGAAATCTAACCTAACCTCTATGTGGATTTGATAACCATTAAAAACACACACAAGTGTGTACACAACGTGCACAAACATGTACATAATAGCGTGCACAACGTGTACATACATATAAAAATGTGTACACAACGTGTACTGGTGTGTGCATACAATGTGTTTTAGAACACTGGTTTGTTTTTTCATATTGTTTGGCACTACGGGATCAATGGATCAATTACAAGTAGTCATGCAACACAATTGTATATGGGATGAAGATGAAGCATATAAAAACTTTCAAGTGAAAAGGATGCTTGTACCCTACTCATGCAATTATGACAATCTATGCAACGTAATGTCCAACCACGTGATGGTGAAGAACATGCTTGATTCTAAAAAATTGAAGGTAGATTTTAAAACTCTTGGAAGTTACAACACACTTTTATTTATTTTTAAATGAAGAATGCAGAGATATACATGAGTGTACACATGTGTACATAATATGTACAAATAGTGTACACAACGTGCACGAGCGTGTACAACAGTGTACAAAAACGACCCACAATTTAAAAAAAATTACTTGATTTTGCAGGTCAGCATCAGACACCATTTAGAATGTCCATGGAGAAAACAAAGTATTTGTTGTGAACATGAATGAAAGGACTTGTACATGCAATAGGCTTTAACAAGACGAATTACCATGCCCATATGCTTTGGCAGTTATGAACATCAAATTTGGTGATCCCTACAAGTATTGCTCCAAGTACTAAACAAAATAAACTCTGCTAGCAACCAATGAAATAGTGATGAACCCAATTTCAAAAGAAAATATAAATGAAATGTCAGATTAAGTGAAAAATGAATTTATGAAAAAACCAAATGGAACGACCAAGGTAGGAATTTCTATAATCAGCATTGGAACATGTTGCATAGATGCATTGTGGAAGGTGTAAACAAACCATGCACAACAAGAGAACGTGCAAAAATATGCAGCAACGTGAATGTAATAGAAATTTCTATAGTTTCATTTGGTAAGGCGTGCAATAAAATTTCTATTCTTTCATGTCATAAAACAACAAGACAACATTTGCATTGAAATTTTGAATTTTTTTCATTTCATAATGCAAGTTGATGAGAAACAAAAGTACTTTTCAATTTATCTAAAATGAAAAATAACAAAGTACAAAATCCTTGTAACACAATTGTACATAACTAGATTGTTCACACCTATTCTAATTTTGGGAAACAAAAAACAAAGAAATCAAAGTATCAATCATCATATTAAAAAAAATTAGCAAACAAATGATGTATGATAAATTTATATATTAAATCAAGCAAATATGTCTAGCATTTTTACCCTACGTGTACTTAATCATATATGAATTTATATACTTTTTGTGTTTTGTGTAAGTTGAATGAGAATGCGTGGAATGTGTAAGAAAAATAATGAAAAAAGCATAAAATACAAGTTTAAAAAAAAGTTAGAATAATGAGAAAAGTGAAAGAAAAATCGACTTAAAAAATGTCATGGTCGTCGCCACATCCTACACAATGGCCATGACACTGAGCAATTTATGCGGCCAACCTTGACCCACAGTCAAAGCCATGACGGTGACTCACAAAATGACACAAATTAAGGAGGTCAAAAGTCCACGATCATGGCATTTCCATGCCATGGCCATGACCAAACCGTGGCCAACACGACAGACGTGTCGTATTTGTAATCGGTGACAATTTTTCATTTTTATTTCTTTTGTTTTATTCACAGAGCATGATCCACGGCACAAATTTTGAAGTTGCAATCTCCAAGCCTCCAACAAACCTAATGAAAAAATAATTTCCAAATATTAATCAAATACTTAATTCCTCAATATTAAAACTTAACTCACTTAATTATTCATAATTATTTTATGGTCCTCAATCCCAAATAAAAATTATCTAATTGCTCTCTTTTCTATAAATATTATCATTTCGCAACCTTTTCAAATCAAAATTCAAATCTACCAAATAATAAATATATCAAAATGTCAAACTTCCACCATTTCCAATACTTTTTCTTTCGAGTTCTTGAATCTAGTATCAAAGTTATACTCTACATGCTCAAATTAATTTATTCAATCACTCCAAATTATCTCTATAAACGTTATTTACAAAAATTCTAAAGATAACATTGATCCTAATGCTTACGACCAACAATTGCAGGCACATAATAAAATCCAACAATTCTCTTCTTTTCTTTTTCTTTTTAAATTGTCTCCTGATTTAATTGATCAACATAATTTTAAAAATATAGTAGAAACTAACTCTAATGCTTAAGAAATCTTTGAATACAAACCCTCACCCTAACAACTAAAATCCAAAATTAATCTGCCCAATCAAAGCCCATTACAAAATAATACTCTATTAATTTAATTATTCAAATGAAAACTTCAAATTAAACAATTTAAACTAAAAATCTTACCAATTAAATTTTGAATTCTTGAGACTCAGCTCCAAATATTTTTCTTTATGCTCCAAAACAACAATGCATGGAAGTCTTTTGGTGCGGGTAGTTGGTTCACATGGTGAGAATAGTGAAAGGAATGTAAAATAAAGCCAAGGAAATAAAGGAAAGAGGAAGAGGGTGAAAGAAGACAAAAAATGGAGGAATGATGGTGGTGGTGTCGGGTTAAAAAAAAAACAGTAGGAGAGAGTGTGCCTTATTTTAAAACATGGGCTGACAAACATTCCAGCTTAGTCCCTGGAATTTTTAATAATTTTAAGACTAGTCCTTGTACTTAATATGTTTGCAACTTGATCCCTAATTAGACTTCACAAAATTATATTTTATTTTCAATAATGTTACAGAACGAAAGTTATTAGTGGTAGGACTGCTCGCCGGTCTTGAAGATTTTCGAACAAAACAGAATATCCGAACCGAAAAAATCATTGACTTTTGACTTTCTCTGAACTGAACTGTCCCAAATAAAATTTGGGGCGATTCTGGATCTTAAGAAATATCCGTACCGATAATGGTCCCAATATATATATATATATATATATATATATGTATTTTAACAAATAAGAAGATAAAAGTTTATTATAAAAAAAGAAGATAGTTGTACAAGTTTACCTAAATAAAAAGTTATGTACATTTCTATATAAAAAAATAAGAAATATATTTTTTGGGCCTCTTAATCTGACATTTACTTAAATAAAAATTATTACCTCTTGATCTTATGTTAGCAAGTAAGGCTCCATATAGGAATGTCTTTCCCATTCCACCAAGATCGTCTACAATAAAAACTCCACTCTTGTTTGAATCTATTATGTCTAGTATGGTCTTGTATGCAATCTCTTATTCAGAGGTGTTCATAAGTGTTCAAAAGTATTCATAGTTGTTCAAAGGTGTACATAGATGTTCAAAGGTGTTCCTAGTTTTTCAAAGGTGTAAATAGGTGTTCATAGTTTTTCATAGGTGTACATAGTTGGTCAAAGGTGTTCATAGTTGTTCAAAAGTGCTCATAGTTGTTCAAATGTGTACATAAGTGTTTAAAGATGTTCATAGGTGTACAAAGGTATTCAAAGTGCACATAGGTGTTCAAAGGTGTTCATAGTTGTCCATAGGTGTTCAAAGATGTTCATAGGTATTCAAAGGTGTGCATAGGTGTTCAAAGGTGTTCATAGTTGTCCAATGGAATACATAGGTGTTCAAAGGTGTTCATTGTTGTTCAAAGGTGTTCATAGGTGTTCAAAGGTATACATAGGTCTTTAAAGGTGTTCATAGTTATTCAAATGTGTTCATAAGTGTACAAAGGTGTATATAGGTGTTCAAATGTATTCATAATTGTTTAAAGATGTTCAAAGATGCACATAGGTATACAAAGGTGTTCATAGTTGTTCAAAAGTATTCAAAGGTGTACAAACATGTTCATAGGAGTACCCACTAAATGTTATTAATATTAAGTAACATACTCACTAAATATTATTGTTTCTTGAAAGACATTAATTCAAGATCTTTTTTGACATTTAGAATATGCTTGAGTAATTTGAACCAATATAGTATATATATCTATTATATAGATTTTTATTAGATGCGATTATTCTATTTATACTTACATTATTATTAAAAATTACTATAAATTTATTTTTTATTAAAAACTATTATGCACAATATTGTAAGTATAATATTATCCTATATTTTATCAATACATATTTTTTTATGAAATTAACAATATCAAAATAATTTAACTAATCGACAAGATAAATATGTTATTAAAATAAAAAAATAATATAAAAATCAAAAACAATATTTGTAATTCAAATAAAAAAATAAACATATAAAGACAAAAGCACATTAAAACGCCGTCATTTTTTGCGGACAAAACAGAACAAAAATCACCCTAGCTCTCGCGGCCTAACCATTCCCAATTTGATGTTTGGAACACAAACCCTAAATTTGCTCTCTCTCTCTCTCTCTCTCTCTCTCTCTCTCTCTCACACAGACAAAGCACGCCACTCTTCGCTCTCGTTGTCGCTGCTTAGTTTCTCCCCGCTGTCTCGTTCTCTATCTCTGCAGCCTACTCTCGCTCTCGCCTCTCGCTGTCCAGTCTCTCCACACTGTCTCATTCTCTATCTTGGCGGCCGGCGCTCGCTTTCGCATGTCGCTGCTCAGTCTCCAATTGATCTTTCTCTCTCTATGATCTCAAGCTTAGATTTTTGTTAGTTTTCTGTTTATCACAAGCTTAATTTTTTTCTTTCTTTTCCTTATTCTCCTAGAATAATTGATAGAGCTTATAAGTCGAAATCTTTCTTTTTTCTGTGACTTATGTCTTTTGGTAGCTAAACAAAAGGCTAAGAAAAGAAAAGACTCACTGAAGGATTTGGCGAGAGAAGCACGGATCTGGCAAAAGGGGCTTACACTGGTAATTTCCCCCTTCCCTATCCTTTTTATGTATGCATGTTGTTATGCATAAGAGTCAATGTTGTCCTTAAAAATATCTATTTTAGATGTTATTATGGATATAATGTGTCTCTGCTTTGCCTCCTAGTTACCCAAGTTCTCAAATGTTATCAATATGATATTTACTGGTTCTGATTGTTAGTGGAAATTTGTATATTGTCAATGTAAGCAGGTGTCGATTATTCATTGTGTTAGTTTTCTGAAAATCTTTCTTCACTATATTCTTTCTGTTAGTTTTGACAGAACAATCTTTCTTTCTTTTTTTTTTTTGTTGTTGACATAACATGACAAGGGTCGGGAATTGGCATTGACAGATTATAACAAGTTTCTTGCAAATACAGATCGAGGAATGGGAATCCTAAATTTCTCAAGAAGAACGAAATATTGAAGTGTTTATTCTATTTATAATGTCTTTGATTGTATTTGAGATTTAGTTTTATGTTAGTGTAATTTGTTTTATGTTTAAGATATGATTAATAGGATATTTTTGTATTTAAGTTGAATTTTATTAAGAAAAATCTCTGAGAACCGTCCCATTTTCTCTGCCCCAAAAGATCCGAAAAACTGTCCTGTTTTGTCTAGAAATTTCAAAGATTTTGGGACGATTCTTTTGGGACCTGGATTTGGTTTCGGAGATTCGGAGATCTTTGACCCATGAGCAACCCTAATTGGTGGTATGTTGTGTAGTTTCTACTTTTAATAAACTAATTGAATCTTGCCTGCATGCCACATCATATAAAATTTAGAAAACTATTTTACATATTTATAAGAGTTGGTTCGAATTAAAAAGGATTATTTAATTAAAAAACACGAGCTTTACTCTAATTCACATTGTTTGTCACGATTTTAAAGTTGTCATAAAAAACACAAACTTTAGGGTATGTAACAAGACTGTTATAAAAAATTCCGCTAAATTAGCTATGTGGCAGCTGATGTGGGTGTGGCTAGTTGACACAAATTGAATCTTGACATGGCAAATGAACTAGATGGTGACATGGTATGTGAAGGGAAATTGGAAAAAAAAAATGATAGAAAGAAAGGATGGTCGTAATTTTTTTTTGTTTTGTGTCAAGAAAGCAAAGGATGTTTTTTTATCTTCAACCTTCTAATGCCACCATGAATGGCCCAATAAACTACCATCTCAGTCTCCCCCTCTCCATACTATCAGCGGGACTGTCATCAATCACTATCTCAATCTCAAACTAAAAATTCATATAATCTAACAAAACATCACAATCTCACATAATTTCCACATATCAAGACAAAAAATGGGAGAAAATCTCCAAATAAAAATTTGAAGGAAAGAAAATTCAGAAGTTAATAGATTGGTTAAGATCTGAGACCGAAGCCAAAAGATTCGAAGGTAAAAAAATTTGAAACCAAAACTCATCTTCAAGGCTGGGGTTAATATTTTGTATAAATTAGTGTCGAGTGATAAAATATTAAAAAATAATTCGTTGGTTAAAAAATAACTACATTCGAAGTCCAAAAATAATAAAATACATTAAGCAAACGATTATAAATTCGAAATTAGGCAAATGATTAAAATTACATTGAAAGTAATGCAATACATTAACTTAAAGTTCATAACTTTATGATATAAAATCCTAATATACATTAATTATAGTAATACCCTAGATTAAAAATAAAATACAACATCTACATTAATTCAGGCCATACTTTTTTTTTATAATTTCACAAATTTGTTTGTGCATTTCAAGTTGTTCAAGAGTCATGATCGAAACATCCCTCAGTAATAAATCAAATTCGGCTAGCTGCTTCAATTATTGAACAACTTGTATTTTGACTTCCAACTTTTCATTAAATTTGACCGACATTGGGTCGGAAACACGAACGATGCTTTCTCCACTATCATTTGCTTTCCCCTTCCTCCTCGACTTGGCCTTTTCCTTCACTGCTTGTTGGCCGATGGGACTTACTTCGACTTCATCTTCCTTGACGCCAACACTTATATCGACATTGGAAGAACTTGTATGTGCACCACTTTTATCATTTTTGGCATTTTTCGATGACCTAGAAATTGGTAAAGCTGGTTGCCACTTTAGATCACCTTTGAGCATTATTCAAATGTGCTTGTGCGTGAAATGTTTTCTTCGAGTTTGATAGTACAATTCACAAGCATGTTGTTTATTTGCTCGTCGCTCCAACCACTTCGATGCTCACATAACAATCAGTTGTAGAATTGGTTAAATTCGTTAACTTGTGGAAGCATCCAATACCAACGTTGCTTGACGCTTGCACGTGTTCTTTCTGGACCATATTTTTTATGCACGTTGAAATAATCACAAATCCTTCTAAAAAATGTTGCCTCCTTTTACGATTTTCCAACAATACAATCGCTTGAAATAGTACTCCAGGCTTTCACAAGCATTCAATCGTGCTCCGGTGTCCACGATTGACGCTTCTCGCCCCTATCTACATTGTGCGGTTCATTCATATTAATATTATCAATTCGTGGTTGAATTGCGAATTGATATCGATGGGGTTTTAGAATTAGACAACGAACATGGATCCGATACGTATGAAGTGCGATATGCCACATCTAATGGTGAACTAGTTGACAAATTTGGTGGAAAGTAAGGATAGGTAAAATTTTTAAAATTTTGATTGTACAAATTTGGAAGATGGAAAAAGGGATATGATGGCAAGCTCAATGCATTTTGAGAATATGAAAAATGGTGTGGATATAATAGATATGGTAGGTTTGAAAATTTTTGAGAATTTTGTGCATATATGCTTTTGTGAGGTTGTTTGTAGACTATTGTGTATATCATTGAAAATCTTTTGTAGAGTTTTGAAGTCCTTCTAAAAACTTTCTCAGACTTATTGTATATCAAATTAATTATCATTAAATTAATTTAAAATTTATAAATATTGTGTATATTAAATACATATATATACAAATAATTTAGCTTATTTTTTAAAAAAATATTATACCAAAAATTTATTAAATCAATGTTTTTATAAAAAATTGTGAATTCCCTTTAAAAATCTTTGGAGACATTTGGAAAATCAGATTTTTTTAGTTGGAATTTATTTTTTTGCAAAAAAAATATTTTTTCATAAAAATATTGTGATTTCTCATAAATATTGTGTTTTGTCACGTATATGCGGTTCGTAAGCAACGACTTGAGGAAAACAAGAAGCGTTTCCAGGTCCAACCCTTTTCTTGCTTTCAGTTCCTCTCCTTGACTCACCGGCAATTTCACACAATACCATTATTTACTAATATAGTAACATTTCCTCTTTGTTGCTGCCTTGAAGGACTTGGGGATTTTAAGCATTAAAAAGACTCTGTCTGACCTCACTAATTCTGAGAAGAAGTCCAAGGTTTATTCGTTCTGCTTTCTTACATCATTGGACTTTGTTGTCAAAAGTTGTTTATTTTTGATAAAACATTCTGCATTTATGGACTTGGTTTCCGCTTCTGTGATCATGTTCTCCTTCTTGGGCTCTTCAGCCACTCCCTAAGAAGCCAAAAGCTTTGAAGAGTGCTGAGCCATTTGAACCAAGACGTTCTTCTCGTGCTCGGAACTCTGTTGCTTCATACGTTGATGATGTGTGTAACAGAAATTTCATTGCTTTTGTGGGATTTTTGTCATGTTAATATATATGTTGTTTTGCTTGTTTGGCCATAAAGAAACAAAAATTTATCTGTTCTTTCTTCTGCTTACAGTTAGACATAGGCCTTCCAATTATGCGGAAAAGGTCAAGATCATCATGGGATAGGTAGAACTGCAATCTTCTTGTCGAATGTAAATGTAATATTCCTCTTTATTGAAGAATTTTGTCATAACACTTTGAATGTCTCAGCTATATTGCAAGACCTGCAGATGAATGCAAATTGGCTTCCTATGAAGATCGAGTTAGTGCGCTCAAAGTTGCGGAGGAATTCCAAAGTAACCTGCAATCGGGAAATCCATCTTTTGTCAAATCAATGGTTCGATCTCATGTTTATAGTTGTTTTTGGTTGGTAAGTCTCGACACAAAAGAGCAAAAGAGAATTTCATTTACAGATGATTAAATGAGATCCATGTGGTGGCTTAATCACCAACCATGATGATGCATTATGTAACTCCTTTTCATTTTAGGCCCTTCCTACTCAGTTCTGCAAGGACCATCTTCCAAAACAAGACCTGGATATGATATTAGTAGATGACACAGGCACGGAGTACGATGCTAAATATCTTGGAAAAAGAGCTGGGCTTAGTGGTGGATGGAGAGGATTTGCATTGGATCATAAGTTGGATGCTGGAGATGCATTGGTGTTTGAATTGGAAGAGCCTCACAGATTTAAGGTTAGGTTTCAAATATGCTTGTTTTCATTTATGTTTATCAAGCAATTTGGTTGTTGGACATAGCTAGCTATGGAAAATGATGTGCATGCTTTAAGCTGTTCTCAGTTCTCACTGCCATTCTGATCAAGTTCTAAGAAATTCTTTGAACATATAACTCTTATGAGACTCATCCTTTGCATCTAAATTTGTATTTCAAGTGCTTAACTATATTTCAAATTGCGTCTTTAATGTATCTAAGAACAATTTCGAAATTCCGAAATAAATTTGGCTCAAAGATTGCATAAATCTTGACAACAAGCTTGTAGAGTACATCAAATCCAGTCGCGTTGCTGTTAAATATAAGAAAATCTCGATCAAACTCATGGAAATTGGAGGATCAACTTCCTCTGCGCCTTCATGCTTTGGCAATTTCTCATTCATCAACAAGAGAGTTGCTACATGCTTGCATCCCTTTTTCTTGAAGTTTTCACGAATTGCAGTTGCATATTTCTCTTATAAGAGAATGATTCCATTTCTAGTTTACTCAATTTCTATCCTCAAGAAGTAATTCATCAGCCCCAATAATTTCGTATCAAATGTACTCTCCATTTACTTCTTCTTTTTGATGAGTCATTTTATTTACTTCCACTAGAAATCAAGTTACCCTTAGTGTTAGATACAACTCTAGTACAATAAGTTACAAGCCCATTGGAGCAAAATTATTTTGTTGTTGGTGCCAATGACCAAGTCATCTGCATAAATTGGACAATAACAACCTTTAGCATAGAGAGAATATGCTCACTCACACCTGAATCTTTCTCTGGAAAGATATACATTAATTCTACTACACAAGCCTTTGGAGTCTGTTTGAGTCCACATAATGCTTTCTCCAGTCTATAAACATGATTATCCTTTCCTTTAACAATGAAGCCTTCGACCTGCTCAATGTATATTTCTTCATTCTTCATTTAAGTAGTCATTCAAGAAAGCGGGCTTGACATCAAATTGAAATATCCCCCACTTCTTTCCTGCTGCAAGAGCTAATAATAATTTGATTGTGCTCATTCTTACAACTCGAGCAAATGGATGAAAATAATCGACACCAGCCTTTTGAGAGTTGTTGGCACCTAGGGAGCCTTGGGAGATTCGCCACAAGCTAGAGCGGGCAAAGTGAATGAACACACATAGTAGGTTTGACACCACATCTTTATCCAAAACCTTAAGGCATTGAATTACGGGTCCACATCATATATAAATCCTTTACACACGCCACAACTCTTCGTATGGGACAGAGACAATACCATTCATAGTTGCATACCAACAATCTCCCCCCAAGTGTGAATCTTTTACTACATCGAGCTAAGGTTTTCTCTCCCTGCAACGAAAACCACTCTCAGTATTACAATATAGCGGAATTATTGGGCCACCACTGCATCATACCCATCCTTGTATGTCCTAGCCGAACCGTCGGCTCTGATACCACTTGTTGGGACCCAGGGAGCTTTGAGAGATTCGCCACAAGCTAGAGCGGGCAAAATGAAGGAACACACAAAGTGTGTTTGACACTACATCTTTACCCAAAACCTTAAGGCATTGGGTTACGAGTCCACATCACATATAAATCTTTCATGCATGCCACAACTATTCGATGTGGAACAGAGACGATACCATTCACACTTGCATACCAACATGCTGCTACTCTTTATTTAGAGATTGAGCAGATGGATGTGAAGACGACTTTACTTCATGGTGATTTGGAGAAAGAAATTTATATGAAACAACCTGAAGGGTTGTGAATGGCAAAGAAGATTATGTGTGCAAGCTGAAGAAGAGCTTATATGACTTGAAATAGGCACCAAGACAATGGTATAAGAAGTTTGAATCTGATATGGTTCAACAAGGCTATAAGAAGACTACAACGGTTCAATATGGATAAGGCTAAAGCTGTAAGTACACCCCTTGCTACATCTTTTAGATTAAGTGTTGATCAATCTCCTTCTTATGAGCAAGACAATGAATACATGCAAAATGTTCCTTATGCATCTGTAGTTGCAAGTTTGAAGTATGCAATAGTT